>JARYGA010029818.1:0-86378 GCA_030545235.1 Helianthus tuberosus
TGTTTAAACTGATAAGTGTTTGTTTGTTTGTTGATTCAAGGTAATTCAAGAAGTTCAAACCACGACTGAAGAATTTTTCAATACTTTCTACATCGCGTTTACCTCGGATACAGTGGAAGGTTCAAACGTTACACCCAAAGCGATAACGAAAACCATCAAAGACAACATTAAAAATGACAACTTTTATGGAACCTATTCAAAACCTCTGAAGCTGAATAACATTGAGGATTATGTTTGGTGGAAGGAGAGGTTTGTCAATTGGACGAAGTCATATGCACATGAGAGTTGGTTTTGTTTGAAGTTTGGTTATGATAACCCAGTAAATGACAAAGGAGAAGAAATTCTGATCAAAGATTATTCAGAGGAAGACAAAAAGAAATTTTCATACGAACACAGGATGATTGCTTTGATCCAGCAAGCAGTTCGAGATGACATTTTTTTCATTATTAATACATGATGGGTCATCGAAGTCTGTGTGGAAAGCTTTGAAAACGAAAGCTAAGGGGGGTAAACAAATTCAAAAAAACAAAATCGCGTTATTGAAAAAAGAATTTGATCTATTTGATAGTTTAAAAGGAGAGACAGTGAGGCAAATGATTGAGAGGTTTTGCCATTTAAAGATTGAACTAGAAAGATTTAAAATTCTGAAAACGAGAGAAGAAGTTGTTGATAAAGTAATTGAAGCGTTACCACGAGCTGATCAGTGGCAAACGTTTGTTTTCATCTTGAAAAATGATGCTTTATATGATACGATTTCTCTTGATATGTTGTTAGAAAAGATTGAGAGTCATGATCTGGAGCTACAAAAGCAAAACAAGATGAGTGGTTCATCGCATCATCAGAATGTTGGTCTATACTACAAAGGCAATGTACCTTCGGAGAAAGTTGTCAGTTCACCAAAGACAGCATTCAGTGGTGCGAAGATGAAGGAACCACAAACAACCTCATTAAGTTATCATTCTGGATATCATTTGTTATGGGTGAAATTCTGAGCCCATATCCTGACACTATATCTTGATTTCATGTTAGCTGTTTATGATCAGGATACCGGACCAGGATATTGGTAACATCCTGAGGGATATCGATCAGGATACCAGACCAGGATATTGGTAACATCCTGACGCAGTATCCTGGCAGTTACTAACGATTTTCTTTGGTTGCAGGGTACCAACATTAAAGGACTTGATCTACCTGAAGATTCGCTCAAGATGGTTGAAAAATGGACGTTGATGGTGGAAGAATGGGTCTTGTAACGGTCAGAATAGAATAAAGGCATATTCCGCGAGAATATCGGAAGCTGGTCAATGCTATTGACGTTGTAACGGTCATATGAGCTGAAGACCCGGTTTTATAATCAATAACCACGTGGAAAACAAGTAAAAGCAGTCCCCCAACGTTCAGAATGGAATATTCCAAAGTATCCCAGAATAATAGGATAGTTTGTTAGTTTTTGCTACTATAAATGGGAGCGATCAGATCATAGGCAGACACAACTTTTTCCACACACTCTCTTTCGCACACTTTGCTCTCTAGCTTCTAGCAATCACTACACACCAACACTTGTAATCAAATCACGTTGTAACACCTAGTTGATCCGCATCATATCCTGCACTGTATCCTGATATTTGAAGCAATAGAAGAACAAGGCAGCTGCGATTGTCAGCTCCCGAGGTTTTATGCCGGCGATCTAGATTGATCAAGGGCTTTCCTCGTACATCACGTGTCAACCTTTACTTTTTTGCTCATTGTTTGATCATTGATACAGCTCTATATCCCGGGCTGTATCCTGAAACTGTTTTCATATCTAATTTGGCTAACACATTTTTCACACATAAATTTTAGCACACTACCTCACTTAACTAATTTGATCACTTAATTGCTTAGGTAATTTTTGACCAAAACAATTTGGCGCCCACCGTGGGGCAAGTGGTGCTACTTTTACTAAAAATCTTTGCAAAATCATTAATCGGTTTTCTATTTTCAAAACTTTTTGCCACATTGTTTACAATGGCCTCAAGATCAAACGTGAGCTCTTCTACTATGTCTGCTACAACCTCTGCTACCACTGGTTCGGTGCTTCCACCACCTCCTCCAAGGATGCCGTTTTCTTCACAATCTCAAGATGTTATCCCTACTCGGAGTGTCCAGGGATCTGCTCCCGTTTTAGCCTCTAATGATGAAATTTTGACTTTATTTGGAAGTGTGCAGGAACAAATGAGGCAGCAACAGGAGACTAACCAAATGCTGTTAAGAGAAATACAACTCTTAAAAGCTAGCTCGAGTAGACCCGCTGAAGAAACTGTCACTCCTATACAGCCCAGGGCTTTGAACTTTAGTTCTGCAGTTTACACTGAGGATAATAGGGGGAATATCGTCCCAAGCCATTCTCAGAATCATACCCCTGAGATACCCTTTTCGGTCATAATATCGACTGTGAGAAGTTCAGGATATGTTTCAGGATATGGCCAAAATCCTCAGAACGGTAATGTGTCAAATAATAATATTCTTGCTACTAACAATAATGGCTCTTTGCAGGATGCAGGTATGACGTCAACATTTACCAGGGAGCTCCAGAAATTGAAGGACATGATATCCAGTGTACCTGGAGTGGTCCAGCCAATTCCAGAAGTATCCCAAGACAGCCACAGGATATCCCGCTTTGCGTATCCTATCTGTGATGCTGAAATCCCAAAAAGATTTCAGACTCCCAACATGAAGCTGTATGATGGGACTACGGATCCTGAAGAGCATATTGCCCAGTATAGGGAAAGAATGGAGATTAACCCTATCCCTCCGGAGCTCAAGGAAGCATGCTTGTGCAAGGGATTTGGTTCAACTCTGACAGGATCAGCCTTAAAATGGCTGTTAAACGTTCCTCCTCACTCAATTACTTCGTTTGCTCATTTGGTTAATTTATTTAACAGTCAATTTTCTTGTAGTTGGAGTTTTGAGAAACTAACCAGTGACCTTTACAGGATAACTCAAGGGTCTCAGGAATCCTTGAGGGATTATGTAAACAAATTCAGTCGGGAATCCTTGGATATCCCACACCTTGATGTTGCAACAGTTGTGCAAGCTTTTAAGATGGGATTACAAAAGGATTCTCAGTTTTATCAGGATCTTGTAATGAATCCCTGCAGGAATCTCGATGAAGCTCGTAACAGGGCTTTGAGATATATCCGTCTAGAAGATGACAAGAAGATGCAGGAGAGGATGAACTCTACCTCAACCTATGAATCAACTAACAGGAAATCGGAGACCTCGTATAAGCCATATCGCTCCAGGCCATATGGCAGAAATGATAACAGGGCTTAGGAGACAATGCTAGGTGGCCTCGGAAGAACCAGCAGAAAGCTGATTGGAAGGATAAGTCCAAATGGTGCGCCTTCCACGAAGACTTCGGACACATGACCGAGGATTGCATTGCTTTAAGGAAAGAAATAAGCTACCTGTTAAGCAAGGGGTATCTTAAGGACTTGCTGGGAAAAAAGAAGAATAAAGGGCAGGATCCCGAGAAGGATCCTGAACGAGCAGCATCACCTCCGGCGGATGCCAAGATAATTAACTTTATTTCAGGAGGATCTGATATTTGTGGAACTTCGTATTCGGCGGCAAAAAGACACGCAAAGGAAGCTAAGAGTGAAGGGGAGACAAACCAATTAGGATGACTACCCTCACAACTGATAAAGTGATCACTTTCGATAGTGATGACATGGATACTGTTCAGGATCCTCACCATGATGCTTTGGTAATAACGTTATATGTTGCTAACCATTTTGTACGCAGGATATTAGTGGATAATGGTAGCTCCGTCAACATAGTTCAGCTGGAAACATTGAAGAGAATGAACGTATCTCCAATGGACATTACCTCTAAGTCAACCGTGCTCGTTGGTTTCAGTGGAGAAGCTAGGAATACCATAGGGGAGATAAAGTTACCAGTATATGTTGAAGGGGTCAACTCAATACAACGCTTCTATGTGATGGACTCCTTATCCTGCTATAACATCATACTGGGAAGACCGTGGATTCACGATATGAAGGCTGTGCCATCAACATATCACCAATGCATCAAGATCCCTACTCATTGGGGGGTTGTCAAGGTGGAAAGTGATCAACAGGAAGCGAAAGAATGCTACTCATCCTCAATAAAATCCTCAACTAAGCCTAGTACAGCATAGCAATTAAAGACGCGGGCCCAGGATATCGTGGAGGATTCGGAGTAGGATGTGAAGAAAATCATCCTGGATCAGGATAATCCTGATATCTCGGTGCTCGTAGGAACCAGTATCCCTCAGGATATTGAAGAACAGTTAACTAACTTTTTGAAATGCAGGATGTCAACGTTTGCATGGAAGCATGAGGATATGACAGGCATATCCAAAGACATTATCACTCACAAGCTTGGAATTGACAAATCATTCAAGCCTATTCAACAAAAAAGAAGAAAATTTGCTCCTGAGCGGAATGCGATTATCCAAGAGGAAGTTGAAAGGTTATTGAAATCCAGGATGATCAGAGAAGTCAAGTTTCCAAGATGGCTAGCAAACGTAGTTGTGGTACAGAAGAAAAACGGGAAATGGAGAGTCTGTGTAGACTACACGGACTTGAACAAGGCTTGTCCTAAAGACCCATTTCCTCTCCCTCATATCGATGCAATGGTGGATGCTACTGCTGGACATGAAATGTTAACGTTCATGGACGCATCCTCAGGATTTCAGCAGATTCAAATGGAGCCTTCGGATCAGGAGGATACTGCTTTCATGACACCAACAGGTATATATTGCTATACTGCTATGCCTTTCGGTTTGAAAAATGCAGGTGCAACATACCAGAGATTGGTAAACATGATGTTCAAAGATAAGCTGGGGGACACCATGGAGGTATATATCGATGATATGGTGGTGAAATCTAAAAAGGCTGAGGATCACCTCCAGGATATCAAGGGAGCATTTGATATCCTGGATCAATACAACATGAAGCTGAATCCTGCTAAATGCCATTTCGGAGTGGGGGCAGGAAAGTTTCTTGGATATATGGTGACAAAAAGGGGGATAGAAGCAAGCCCAGAGCAGATCAAAGCCATCCTGGATATAAAATCACCCTCAAATATGAAGGACGTACAAAGGTTGACAGGTCGAGTAGCAGCTTTGAATAGATTTATTTCAATATTCTCAGAAAAATGCAAGGAATTCTATGATATCCTCAAGAAGAATAAGAAATTTGAATGGGGAGTAAAGCATGAAGCAGCCTTGCAGGATTTGAAGCGATATCTCTCAACCGCACCTCTATTGATAAAGCCTGAAAATGGTGAACCACTATCCCTATACCTCGCTGTATCAGGGAATGCTGTAAGTGCCGTTCTTGTAAAAGACCATGAAGGTCAGTAATATCCTGTTTATTATGTTAGTAAAAGTTTGTTAGATGCTGAAACTAGGTATTCTCATTTAGAAAAATTGATATTAGCTCTAGTCATGGCATCGACAAAGCTTAGACATTATTTTGAGACACATAGGATCTATGTTAAAACAAATTACCCTGTTAAAAATGTGCTTAGGAAACCAGAGATGTCAGGCAGGATGGCCAAGTGGTCAGTGAAATTAAGTGCTTATGATTTAGTATATGAACCTAGAAATGCCATAAAGTCTCAGGCTTTAGCTGACTTTGTGGCTGATTTCAGTAGTGACATTCAGGACGAGGCAGACCTAGAAGTGCAGTAGTTAGGAGAATCCTCAGGATCCTGGACATTATATACTGATGGTGCATCTAATGTAAGAGGAGTAGGATTGGGAATACTACTAAAATCGCCACAGGGGGACATAATACCCCAGGCTATTAGGTGTGAATTCCCTGTTACTAATAATGAAGCAGAATATGAAGCTTTAATTGCAGGATTAGAATTGGCTAAGAGTATGAGTATCAAGAATTTGCGAGTATATGTTGACTCCTTGTTAATTACTAACCATTTTAATGGATCCTATGCAGTTAAGGGTGAGAAATTAATCGAATACCTCGATATTCTCAAAAAATTAGCAGAATATTTCGATGTTTTTACACTTGAACAGGTACCAAGAGAGGATAACGCTGAAGCAGATGCCTTAGCAAATCTGGGATCATCGATCAAGATACCTGAAGGGACCCAAATACCAATATTACATGTCTTATATCCTGCAACGAATCCTCAGGATAAAGAAGTAGCGGGTATTCGGAATTCTGGAGCGGAATATCCTGAACAGGATCCTAAATCCTGGATGGCTCCAATTGTGAGATATCTCAAAGAAGGACACATCCCCGGAAATGAAAATCCTAAGGCATTTAGGATGAAGGTATCACGATTTACTATTATAAATAATATTTTATACAAGAAATCTCTTGCAGGACCGTATTTGAGGTGTTTGGAGGATCCTGAAGCCAAAGAAGTACTTCAGGATATACATGAAGGGGATTGTGGTAACCATACTGGGGGCAGGTCGTTATTCTCGAAAGTGTTAAGGACAGGATATTATTGGCCAACAATGAGAAAAGATGCCGCAGAATATGCCCGAAGATGTGACGCGTGTCAAAGACATAGTAACATATTGCATCAGCCTGCTGAACCATTTTATCCTATTGTTTCCCCTTGGCCATTTATGAAGTGGGGTATGGATATAGTGGGAAAGCTTCCAAAGGCTCCAGGAGGCAAGGTTTTTATGTTGGCGATGACATATTATTTCTCCAAATGGGTTGAAGCCGAGGCATTTGTTCAAGTTAGGGATCAAGAAGTAGTATCCTTCATAAAGAGGAATATCCTGACCAGGTTCGGAGTACCAGCCGAGATAATCTGTGACAATGGTTCTCAATTTATAAGTAAAAGGACTACTGACTTTTGCAAGAGTTGGGGAATCAAAATGGTAACATCTACTCCAGTACATCCTCAAGCGTATGGACAAGCAGGATCCTCAAACAAGATAATTGTCAATAACTTAAAGAAAAGACTTGGAGCCAAAAAAGGAAGATGGGCAGAAGAATTACCCTTTGTTTTGTGGGCTGATAGGACAACGGCAAAGAATGCAACAGGCCAAACCCCATTTTCCTTGGTATTTGGAGCAGAAGCAATGATTCCAACGGAAATGACAATACCTACTGCAAGATCTACCTTAAGTGATCCTGAGCAGAATCCTGAAGCCTTGAGTCAGGATTTGGACACTATAGATGAAAAGAGAGATGCAGCAAGGCTAAGGATGGCAGCATATCAACAGAGAGTATCCAGGGCATATAACAAGAATATTAGGACCAGAAGATTTAAGGTTGGAGATTGGGTGTTAAGAAAGGCTTTTCAGAATACTACTAATCCTGCCGATGGCAAGTTAGCTCCAAAATGGGAAGGACCATATGAAGTTGAATCAGAAGCAGGGAAAGGAGCATACAGACTCAAGAATATGGAAGGGGATATGCTACCGAGGTCTTGGAATGCTATACACCTTAAGCTCTATTTCAAGTGAGTTTAGAATTTAATTTCTAACTCAGGATGGTATGAATTCTACCTTTTTTTAAATATGTTTGGTTTAATTTGTTCTTTGTAACCCAATACTAACTTAAGCATCGGAGGGGTGTTAGCCAAGCTAACACCCACCTTAGTGTAAGAATGTTTTGCAGTATATGCTTCGGGATATAGCTCCAAGATGCTCACTCAGGATACTTCAGAAGATTAGAGGATTGGCCCCCTCTCTCACGTACAAGGGATCCTGATCCCTTCACAGGTTTAAAGGTATTCACCTTTCTTCCGAATTGGGTTTAAACACCCCGCCTGGAGCGCAAGTTATTCAGGGATAGTTCAAGGTGGCGGGACCAGTCCATGTAAAAGTGGCTGACAATTTCGTTACTGTTGGCTATATCCTGAATCCTAAAGGTATATGAGGATTGATCACCCTCTCTCACGAAAGGGTATTTTCATACTCTCTAAGGTTTAAAGGTTTTCACCTTTCTAAGTCTTGGAGTTTATACACTCCCGCCTGTAGCGCATGAAAATTTGGGATTTTCCCCAGGATTAAAGGTTTTCACCTTTCTAAGTTTTGGGGTTTCCACACCCTCGCCTGTAGCGCACGAAACGTGGGTAAAATCCCTAGTAAAACTCAAAGACTTAAAGGTTTTCACCTTTTCAAGTCTTGAGGTTCTTATACTCCGGCTTAAATGCCTGGAAAATGGGTTTAGTCCCAATAAAATACAAAGTTTTTGGATAATCCCAAAGTATATTTTCAAAAAACATAATCATTTACAAGTCTACATAAATTTTTGAAAAAAGGTTGCTAAGTTTAAACAACTGGTTGAAGAATTGCTAAAGGATCATATCCTGGTACAACATACTGGTCCTGCACAGACAGGGGACATCTGTGATGGAACATGACGTATGCTGATGCTATATCCTACTGGGGACATTTATGCTGGAGCAAGAAGGAAACCTATGCCAACACTATATCCCACTAAGGCATTATGAGGAACTCAAAGGATCAAGTTTGGGCATAATTCGCCAAGTATCCTGGACTGGGGACACCTTCGGTGGAATGGTTGCGAAAGGACTGGAATGAAAGGATTGAGATGTCTTCTGTTTCGGTATGATCTTTCCTATTTTTGTTCTTTAAAAAACCTTATCTAGATTGTCTAAATTTCTGAAACTATATTATAACACTTATGAGTAACCTGGTCGGGATATGTTCTCAGGATATATTCTCAAGATGTATTCTCAGGATATACTTCAGGATACTTGGATTAAAAACTGAAACTGTGTTCTAGTCAAACAAGTGTTCTCAAAACCAACTTTGTAAAATAAAAATGAACTGTTCTCTTTCTCTGAAAACTTTATATGAGTTGCTTGAGTTATAAAAACCCTATTTGACGGAAGTCTTAATAGGATATTTGCGAGTATACTGATCAAAATATTTTCATAAAAGTAATAATTGCACTAAGTTTGGAACATTGGAATTCAGACTAAGCAATGCATAACAAATAACAACATGTAAGGTTAAAAGGTTAGTTTATTATTAATTGTATTCTTGGTTTCATCTCAACAACAGGGACCTTAGCAGAGTCTACAGAAAAAGGGAGTAGTTTCAATCTTATCATATTATGTGCTGATTAACCAAACATATGCAGGAATGTTCAAAACAGATATCCTTACCGGACATATTGGAATGACTGAAAAATATATCTGTTGGAATCAGGATATCCAACAGTTATATTTTTGGGGACAATTGTTATGGGTGAAATTCTGAGCCCATATCCTGACACTATATCTTGATTTCATGTTAGTTGTTTATGATCAGGATACCGGACCAGGATATTGGTAACATCCTGAGGGATATCAATCAGGATACCAGACCAGGATATTGGTAACATCCTGACGCAGTATCCTGGCAGTTACTAACGATTTTCTTTGGTTGCAAGGTACCAACGTTAAAGGACTTCATCTACCTGAAGATTCGCTCAAGATGGTTGAAAAATGGACGTTGATGGTGGAAGAATGGGTCTTGTAACGGTCAGAATAGAATAAAGGCATATTCCGTGAGAATATCGGAAGCTGGTCAATGCTATTGACGTTGTAACGGTCATATGAGCTGAAGACCCGGTTTTATAGTCAATAAGCACGTGGAAAACAAGTAAAAGCAGTCCCCCAACGTTCAGAATGGAATATTCCAAAGTATCCCGTAATAATAGGATAGTTTGTTAGTTTTTGCTACTATAAATGGGAGCGATCGAATCATAGGCAGACACAACTTTTTCCACACACTCTCTTTCGCACACTTTGCTCTCTAGCTTCTAGCAATCACTACACACCAACACTTGTAATCAAATCACGTTGTAACACCTAGTTGATCCGCATCATATCCTGCACTGTATCCTGATATTTGAAGCAATAGAAGAACAAGGCAGCTGCGATTGTCAGCTCCCGAGGTTTTATGCCGGCGATCTAGATTGATCAAGGGCTTTCCTCGTACATCACGTGTCAACCTTTACTTTTTTGCTCATTGTTTGATCATTGATACAGCTCTATATCCCGGGCTGTATCCTGAAACTGTTTTCATATCTAATTTGGCTAACACATTTTTCACACATAAATTTTAGCACACTACCTCACTTAACTAATTTGATCACTTAATTGCTTAGGTAATTTTTGACCAAAACATCATTCATCTTCAAAATCATGTTCTGATGAAGCAGAGGAGATTCTGTGCAACATTGCTCTCAAACTGAAGAATTCTCCGTCGATGAGCATCAATGCAGCTAAACGACAAATGAGTTTTCTGGCATCGGTTCTGGAATCGTATGAAGGTCTTGTAGCTGGAAAATTTGGAAACTCCGAATTGACCAAGGAAGACTACGACCAGATTGATCCGGAAGAGATGGAGCTCATAGACATTCGTTGGTGTTTGGCAAGTTGCATTCGAAGAGCTCAAAGATATATGGAGATTACTGGGAAACAATCGTTAGGTGGTCCGTCAACAAAGCTTGGATTCGACAAATCCAAAGTGACCTGCTTCCGATGCAAGCAAAAGGGTCATTTCAAAAGAGAATGTAGAAATTCTGAAGTTGTTGAATCTGAGAGACCATTCAATGATGACTATTATCGAAAGGCAATCTACCATCGAAGTAAAGAAGAGCTTAAAATGATTGAAGATAAACCCAAGTCAAGAGCTTGTGCAGTAATTCACGATGATGAAGGTTTTGACTGGAGCTCAATTTGTCCAGAAGAAGATCGCTTGGAAAATGTTCGAAAAACAGCTCATGGCAGATCTATAACAGAGAAAAGACAGTTTGTTTTTGTTGCTGAAATAAAAGATGAAAACCAAGAAGAAAAAAGCACAACTGAGATAAAAGAGAAAACTCGAGAAGAGATTTTGAAAGAGAAAACTCAAAGAGAAAGATTCATTGTGGGGTGCAGAATGGAGAAAATGCAGGAAGAATATGAGAATGCTGTTGCGAACAAAAGATGGGATAAGAAACAAGAATGTTATGTCAACAAACAAGATGAACCGGTTGTTCCAAGAAGTGACATAGTTCATGATGATGTTCTCCTTGTTGTTCCTCGATCCGACGAATATTATTCCAATGTTGCAAAAGACAAGACATATGTGAAAAGGCTGGATAAAATCATCAGGGATGCTATGACAACAAAACTGAGGAAGAGGAATGAAGAAAGAATGAAGAAGAACATTGAGAATTTAGTTGATGATTTGAAGAAAGCTGCTGAGGAAGTCAAGGTTGAAGAAAAAGAGAAGGTTATTGAAAAAGAAGCTGTTATTGAAGAACAGCAAGTTGAAGTAGTCAAGAATGAGAATTTGGAAGCTGGTGATGAAGTTAGTGTTGAAGAAAAGCAGAATGATGCTGATCAAAAGTAGACAGAGACTGCAACAAACACCAAAGTGCCAATCACTGAGGTAAATTCTGATTCTAACATCTTGACTGAAACTGTTGAACAGTGCAAGAAATGCATGGAAACGTGTAGTGCTTGTACTGAAAAGGACGAAAAGATCAGAACAAGAGATCTTGATTTCACAAAACTTGAAGAAGTTTTCAAAAACAAGTGCAAAGAAATGTTTGAAAATGAAAAGGTTTTAAAAGAAAATAATGAAATGCTTTCAGAAAAATATAAAAAATTAGAAAAAGAGAATGAAGTTTTGAAAGAAAATGTTTCTAAAATGACAGAAGAATGTTTTCAAAAAGAAAATATTAGCCAAGAAATGAAAAAGGAGTATGATTCAATAAAATTGGCTTATCACATTACAAAAGAATCATATGAAAAAGTAAAAAGTGAAATGAAACTTGTTCAATCAAGACTGAAATATTGTTCTGAAACATCAAATGAACTAAAACGAATGTATGAAATAAAACAACAAGTTGTAAATTCTTATATTGAAGATGTTGCTAAACTTAAGCGTAAGATTATTGATTTAGAACAGGATAACAACAAATTAAAAAGTTATCACGCGTCGTCATATGTGCTTGAACGTATTTTCAACATAAAACCGGATGGAAAAGATTCTGAGCAAAACACGAAGGGTATTGGCTCAGAGTTTCATCAAGTTCCACCACCGGAAAAGTTTGTGTTTTATGATGATGAAAAGGTCGAAAAAGCTTTCAACATGGTAGATAAATTGCTAGACAACATTGACGTAACCTATTTCAAATCTGATGATTCTAGTGATTCAGAGGTGGTAGGTAAGGTCGTTGAAAGTGTGTTGAAAGAAGAGTCGATTGAATCAGGTAATTCTGAATCACAGGATGAAAATGAAGGTAATTTTCATGATGGATATCTGAAAAACACAAAATCCGATAAGAATTTGAATGATGATTCAAAGGGATTGGTTTATACCATGATTGGATCGGACAAATTATTCTTAGATGTTGTATTCCCGATTTAGAATGTCATTTCAGAAAAGGTTGACAAAGTTTTCAAGATGGTTGAAATTGAAAAGTCTGAAATTTCAAAGCTTGTTGGTAAAGTTCACAAAACTTTTTATAACAAACATGGTTTTAAAAAGAAAAACATGAAGGCTGGGTTGGGTTATAAGAAGAAACAACGTTGGAATAAAAATGAAACACAAAGTTTTCAGGCTAAAATGAGTTTTGTTCAAGGAATAAGTTTAGCAGAAGAAAAAGAACTCAAATTGAGACAGTCTAATGATGAGTTCTTAGCTCAAAAGAAAAAGCAACAACCACAGGTCAAAGATGTGTCCATGAGAACATGTTTCAAGTGTGATTAGATAGGACATCTTGCACGAAAGTGTCCGAATCTGAAACCTGTGGATGTTGATAAAAAGAAGTCTGAAAATGTTGAGAAACAGAAATCTGAGGATGTGAAACAAAGGTCAACCAAATTTGATTCAAAACAAACTTGGAGGCACAACACAAACAAGTTTGTTTCGAACCAAACTTGGAAATCAAACCTGAACAGGTTCGAGTCAAGACAGACCTGGAATTCTCACACACCCAGATTAAGAACAACACAAAGTTGGAAAACAACTGTTGATATAACAAAACCCCAAGAGTTTTGGAAACCAAATGTTGTTCAAAAACAAAGTGTTCAAAAAGAATCACATTTTTACAAACGAGGTACTCCTAAAGGTCAAACATGGAGTGCTAAGAAACCGATGACTTTTGTAAAAGATGAAAAAGTTGAAGTCAAAGTTGATAAGGTCTTTGTGAAAGATGACAAAGATTTTCCGGCATTGAATGAAGTTTATTGTGTTGAAATGCCTAAGGTAAAGCAGGCCTGGGCTAAATTGTTCAAGTAATCAAGTACTTTGAATGTGCAGGTGCTCAACAAAACCAAAGATTGTGAGAATGGAAGTTGGAGCAGCCTGACACAACGAGGAGAGGAGGCTGCTGAACCCTGTGTTGGTTGAAACAGGGAGTTTATTTGTTTTTCTGTACATAAATAAACAATATTTTCAAAAACCCTAAAAATTTGAAAAAAAATTAAAAACCAAAAATATATTTTAGTTTGTTAAAAACTTGAAAAATCAAAAATATGTTTGTTTTAAAATTTTGTCAAAAATTCAAAAATACAAAAATATGTTGATTGAATACGCCGAAACCCTCACGGCTGAACAAACATGATTACTTTCACAAGATTGAAAAACGGTTTTCAAACTGTCGAAAATCAATGTGATGTAAATCATGGGGGTACATTAGATTTTCTGCAAATCAGAGCATGAGAAGCAGAAAATGGATGGCGAGACAAAGCTATCAGTGTTGGTTGTTAAATTTTCTTTAAATGATTTTGCATTTTAGGGGGAGTAAGATTGTTAGAAAATACAAAAACATTTGAAAATTTGAAAATGACAAAAACATGATAAAAACCTATTGGCAAAAAGACAAAAACATTAAAAAATGAAAATGAGTTTTTGTGTAAAAAGAGGAAATGTAATACATCAGTAGACAGTTACAGTACGCTAAAGAATTGGAAAGTCAAAATGTGTTAAACGATCTCACCGTGGATGTGTCGGTAGATTTTTATACATTTAGTAAACTTTTTCGGGATATAAACCTAAATTCAAACTTGCTTATTTCGTGGGGAACACTACTTGGATATATAGGTAACCCCTGAAATCTCGTTTGAAGGACCCCTCTTTCTGAGATACTAGGTCTTTATGCTTAGTGATATCTGGGGTATTATTCCGGGACTTCTGCTGAATGGAAGTTCTGACCTAGTCCCCGAATAATACTTTTCGCATTGCTTGAAATATAGCGCCGCCCTCAGCAAAAATGATGAAACAATAAAATTGATAATCATTGCTGTTGAAGAAAATATCCTCTAAAGGGGACACACCTAAAGTCGAACCGTCATCTCTCTGCTGAACGGAAGTTCTGACCTGAGCTCTCACGGTTTCGCATCTAACCCCTTACAGATATCATCTAGGTATATTCACCTGTAAGACTGAATATTGGGATCTGGATACGGGAGTATATTCAAGAGGTGGGACACATGAATGAGTTTAAGTTCTTAATACATCTAATTCGTATCCTGAATCAGTTGAAATTTGTGTGAAAATTTAAGTGGACAAGTATATCGACAATCTAAGTGAATTGTTTAATTCTTAATGTGTAACTAAGCTCAACGGTACTTGTGACTTGTCAAAAACTGATATGATCCTCTGACGCATACTCTAACAAAAATATTGTCTGTAAATATGTTTGTACATATTTCTTTATTGCTTTATATTTCAGAAAATACAAAAAGATTTTTGATTCTGCTTTATTTTCGACAGCCGATGTCTGAAATGCTGAGTTTCAAAATCTAAGTAAGCTGATTGTGTTTCTGAAAATAAAACAAGTTCATTAATTTGAAACTTGAATTAAAAATCAAAAACAGTTTGTGATATCTCCAAGGTCATTAGTTTGGACTTGGATGATTAACTGTGAGGGATTTTGGATACTTAACACTGCCAAATCTGTAAAGATTGTTAATAGGGGGAGTGATTTAGAAAGTTGAATAGAGCCAGGTTACAATTCCTGGATAGCTGAAATTTGAAATGCTTTTACTTATAAATGGATGAGTGATTGCAGGTAAGAGTCCAGACTACGATCCCGAAAGCCGAGTCTAAGGGGGAGTCTGAAGACGAGCTCAACGCAAAAGGAAGCGTGGATTCAAGAAGCCACGTAACTATCCCAGAAGAACTTGTATACGGAAAGCAAGTTATCGATCCCAAAGCACGGAAGTTTGACGAAAGGGGGAGCCTGATGAAGAAAAGAGTCTACAGAAAGAAGAAGCTGAAGACAGATCCACGGGGATTCTGTTCATGAAAAAAAAAAGTCTACGTTGATGAAAACGTGTTAAAGCTTCAAGAAGACTCAAAGAGAGAGAGAAAGACAAGACGCTACGAGATTGACTGCGGCAATATCCAAGAGGGAGTCTATTAGTGCATTTATGTCTATCGCCTTCGTCAATCCGAGCCGTAGCGAGAAACAGAAGAAAACGAGTCGTTATGATGTAATATCTAGACAAAAGGCAAGGTGGCAATATTGTAATTAATGGGAAATCTCATTAAAAGCCAAGGCCTATAAATAGGAGCTTTATGTTTAGATTAGAGACTTTTGGCTTATTGGTGTTTAGGAGAGCTCTAGAACTAGAGAGAGAATCTAGAGAGAGAAAGTGATTCAAGGTGCTTGTTCTTGTTAGATTTCTAATAGAATCACGTTTATATTACATCGTGTGTATTAGGTCGCGTTTGTGTACGGATTCCGCACTTCATACGTTCGTTTCGCAATCGTTTCGGAGTCAAAACCGGTCCTACAGAAGTGAGACCAAAAAGCCTGACTCATAGTTGTTGTTCCATAACGTCTTCCCAATGGTTCAGTTTGGTACTGAATGTCTAAGGCTGCAGATTGCTGGGCAGTTACAGCTGGAGTGTCAAAGTCCAGTGACCTTGGTATCAGAGGAGAGTGATCCTCCCCTGATCTCTTCTGTTTCTTGATGTCACCGATCTCCCGGAGGATCCTTTCGTTGGTTTTGTCCTGCTCCTGTATGTGATCCCTCATCTGCAAAATCAAAGTAAAAAGATCACTAGTAGTAGGATTAGAAGAAACAGAAGAAGTTGGTGGTTTTGGAAAAATGGGGCTTTGTCTCTTTGCAGCATTCTCAGCATTCTTCTGGGATCCAGAAGGTGGTGGAGGCAAAGGAGGAACGCCCTGTGATGAATTCATTGCCGGCATTGAACTTGAAGTGTTCTTCGCTGAAGAAGCCATCTGCTTGGTTGTAATGAACCGAAATGATCACAAAAACAAGAATTTCTTAGAAATGAAGCACCAATTGCCCCACGGTGGGCGCCAAACTGTTTTGGTCAAAAATCAGGCTAAGATAATGTAACCAAATCTTTGTTGTGAGGAATGATGCTTGAATCAATGAACAATGTTAAGGATAACTCAGAAATGTAATGAACAAATGACACAAGGATTTATACGAGGAAAAAGCCCTTGATCAAGAGTTGATCTCCGGTATAAAAAACCTCGGGTGATGGAAACTACCGATCACCAACTAAGATTAAACAAAAGAAGTTTACAACTCGGGATGATAACAAGCTTGTTACAAGGATCACTAGTGTGCAATGTGCAATAAAATGTATGAAATCGCCAAGTAAACTGTCGAGAGTTGTTCGAGTGTTGTTACGAGAGTGTGTGAATGCTAAAATTAGCTAAGTGTTCTACTCAAGCTTGTTATCCCCATTTTAAATTAGAAATAACTAAAATAACAAACTGTCCGACAATTATGCAAGCTCCCCACGACCTCCACAACGTCCACAAGAGCCAAGCACGTGCGGAATATTTAGGGAATATGCTCCAGGAATTTCGGTGAGACTTGGTCCATGCCTTTGCTCCTGCAAAACAAGCTTACGTACAAGGTATACAATTGTTAGTATAAGGATAACAATAAGGATCCTGAATCCTGATCCTGCAACACCTGCTGAGGATCCTTAATTCAAACAGAATTGAGGATCCATGATCCTGGCAGCACTTGAGGATCCGTGATCCTTAGGATAAGAAAATCCACCCCTAACAGGCATCACATATAGGATATGCAAACCGGGATATCCTGTGGCTATCCTGGGACACTTCTGGAATTGGCTGGACCACCCCAGGTACACTGGATATCATATCCTTCAACTTCTGAAGCTCCCTAGAGAGTGCTGACGTCATACTTGCATCCTGCAAAGATCCAATACCATTAGTAGCAAGAGTATTAGTATTATTAGACACGTTACCAGCCTGAGGATTCTGGCCATATCCTGGAGCATATCCTGAACTTCTCACAGTTGATACCCTGACCGATGAGGGTATCTCAGGAGTATGACTCTGGGAATGACTAGGCACAATATTGCCCCTGTTATCCTCAGTGTATACTGCCGAGCTGAAGTTCAATGCTCTGGACTGCAAGGGAGTGATAGTATCCTCAGAAGGCCTGCTTGAGCTAGATTTCAAGAGTTGTATCTCTCTTATCAGCATTTGGTTGGTCTCCTGCTGTTGCTTCATCTGATCCTGTATACTACCAAACAAAGTTAGAATTTCATCATTAGAAGCCATAATAGGATTTTTCCCTGAGGCAGCAGATCCTTGAACATTCTGAGTAGGAATAATATCCCGAGTTGTGTGAGATTCAGTCCTCCTTGGAGGTGGTGGAAGCACCGAACCAACTGTTGCAGAGGTTGTAGCAGACACGGTAGAAGAGCTCATGTTTGATTTTGGGGCCATTGAAAATAGTGTGGCAAAAAGTTTTGAAAACAGAAAACCAAGTAATGATTTTAAGAAAGCTTTTAGTAGGAATAGCACCACTTGCCCCACGGTGGGCGCCAAATTGTTTTGGTAAAAAATTATCGAAGCAATTTAGTGATCAAATTAGTTAAGTGAGGTAGTGTGCTAAGAATGTGTGTTGAAAATATTTCGATTATCTTGTTTATAAGAACAGTTTTCAGGATATAGCTCAGGATATCGAGCTATATCAACAATCAAACAATGAGCAAAAAAGTAAAGGGTGACACGAGATATAAGAGGAAAGCCCTTGATCAATCTAGATCGCCGGCACAAAACCTCGGGAGCTGACAATCGCAGCTGCCTTGTTCTTCTTATTACTTCAAACTTCAGGATACAGTGCAGGATATGATGCGGATCAACTAAGTGTTACAATGTAATTCGAGTGTAGGTGTATGTGTTGCAAGTGATTACAGCTAGTAGAAAGTAGAAGTGTGTGTAAAAGTTGTGTGTCTTATCGATCCGATCACTCCTTTATATAGTAAATGAAATAACAAACTATCCTAAAAATGGGGGATGCTTCGAATATTCCCCTTTGAACGTTGGAGACCCCTTTTTTGCGGCTTCAACGTTCCCTTCTCAACAGCTTAATCCGAGTCTTCCGGAGAAGCAGTCCATTTGAACGTTACAAGTCTTGCCATGTTAATCTGCACGTGAACAATTAATAAGTACTGGGATACTGCATCAGGATGTTACCAATATACTGATCCGGTATCCTGGTTACAAACAAGAGCAATAAAGTCAGGATATAATTCAGGATATATGTTTGGAAAACCACCCATAACAGTTGGTGGTTTTCTGAACATATATCCTGAATTATATCCTGAATTATATCCTGACTTTATTGCTCTTGTTTGTAACCAAGATACCGAATCAGGATATTGGTAACATCCTGATGCAGTATCCACGTACTTATAAATTGTTCACGTGCAGATTAGCATGGCAAGATTGTTTTGGTCAAAAATTACCGAAGCAATTTAGTGATCAAATTAGTTAAGTAATGTAGTGTGCAAAGAATGTGTGTTGAAAATATTTCGATTATCTTGTTTATAAGAACAGTTTTCAGGATATAGCTCAGGATATCGAGCTATATCAACAATCAAACAATGAGCAAAAAAGTAAAGGGTGACAC
The DNA here is from genome assembly GCA_030545235.1 of Helianthus tuberosus. Taxonomy (NCBI): domain Eukaryota; kingdom Viridiplantae; phylum Streptophyta; class Magnoliopsida; order Asterales; family Asteraceae; genus Helianthus; species Helianthus tuberosus. The sequence continues at coordinate 18,910 of JARYGA010029818.1, forward strand.
GAGATATACGAGGAAAGCCCTTGATCAATCTAGATCGCTGGCACAAAACCTCGAGAGCTGACAATCGCAACTGCCTTGTTCTTCTTATTACTTCAAACTTCAGGATACAGTGCAGGATATGATGCGGATCAACTAAGTGTTACAATGTAATTCGAGTGTAGGTGTATGTGTTGCGAGTGATTGCAGCTAGTAGAAAGCAGAAGTGTGTAAAAGTTGTGTGTCTTAACGTTACGATCACTCATTTATATAGTAAATGAAATAACAAACTATCCTAAAAATGGGGGATGCTTCGAATATTCCCCTTTGAACGTTGGAGACCCCTTCTTTACGGCTTCAACGTTCCCTTCTCAACAGCTTAGTCCAAGTCTTCAGAAGAAGCAGTCCATTTGAACGTTACAAGTCTTGCCATGCTAATCTGCCCATGAACAATTAATAAGTACCGGGATACTGCATCAGGATGTTACCAATATCCTGATCCGGTATCCTGGTTACAAACAAGAGCAATAAAGTCAGGATATATGTTCGGAAAACCACCCAGAACAATCTTGTTGGATGATTCTGCCTGACCATTAGCTTGTGGGTGGACTGGTGCTGATGTTATCATCTTAATCCCCCAGCTGTCACAAAAGTTAGTAGTTCAACTCCCAATATATTGGGATCCATTATCACAAAAAATTTCAGAAGGTATGCCAAATCTAGTAATGATGTTTCTTTTAATAAAGGATATCACTTCCTTTTCTCTGAGTTGTGCGAAGGCCTCAGCTTCTATCCATTTGGAAAAGTAATCAGTCATAGCAAGCATAAACACTTTTCCTCCTGATGCCTTGGGAAGTTTGCCAACTATATCCATTCCCCGTCTCATGAATGGCCAGGAAGAGGATATAGGATGCAGGAGCTCCGCTGGTTGATGAAGGATATTGTTATGTCTTTGACAAGCATCACATTTCTTCGCATAATCCACAGCATCCTTCTTCATGGTAGGCCAAGAATATCCTGTTCTAATGATCCTTGAGAACAGTGCTCTGCCCCCAGTGTGGTTTCCACAATCTCCTTCATGAAAATCCTTCAGAACTTCTTGAATTTTTGGATCCTCGATGCACCTAAGATATGGACCTGCAAGAGATCGTTTATATAATATATTATTTAGTATTGTAAATTGAGATATCTTGACTTTGAAAGCTCTAGGATTTTCTCCAGTAGGAATCTCTCCATGTTGTATATATCTCAGGATTGGAAGGATCCATGATCCTGAATTTGATTGTGAGCCATCACTAGGTATGATTGCAGAATCCTCTACTATCTCCATAGCTGTGTGATTCTCAATAGCAGGAGCTAAGATATGGATAATGGGAATCTCAATATCCTCTAGAATCTTCAGTGATGATCCAAGGTTGGCTAAGGCATCAGCTTCTGCATTTTCTTCCCTGGGTACCTGTGTTAAACTAAAAGAAGCAAAAGAGTCTGCCAATTTCTTGACTATCTCAAGATATTTGATTAGCCTTTCACCTTTAACAGCATAAGAACCATTAAAGTGGTTAGTAATTAGCAAAGAATCTACATGTACCTCAAGATACCTGATCCGCATGTGCTTTGCAATTTGCAAACCAGCTATTAAGGCCTCATATTCAGCCTCATTATTAGTAGTTTGAAACTCACAAGCAATTGAGTGGGGTATTATGTTCCCCTGTGGCGATTTTAGTAGTATGCCTAGTCCAGTTCCCTTGACATTTGAAGCCCCATGTGTGAAGAGTATCCAAGGATCCTTAGTCTCTTCAAGTTGTTGAACTTCCAATTCAGCTTCCCTTTGTAGATCACTATTGAAATCAGCCACAAAGTCAGCTAAGGCTTGGGATTTGATGGCAATTCTTGGTTCATATTTGATATCATATGCACTAAGCTTGACTGCCAACCTTCCTGACATTTCAGGTTTCCTGAGAACATTCTTGATAGGAAAGTTAGTCTTGACAATAATAGGATGAGTCTCAAAATAATGACGTAATTTAGTAGATGCCATGATTAAAGCAAGAATAAGTTTCTCTAAATGAGAATACCTGGACTCAGCATCAAGTAGACTTTTACTTACATAGTATACTGGATGTTGAGTACCTTCATGGTCCTTAACAAGGACTGCACTTACTGCCTTAGAAGAAACTGCTAAATATAAGGATAATATCTCCCCATTTTCTGGTTTCATTAAAGCTGGAGCTGAGGATAGGTAATCCTTAAGGGCTTTGAGGGCATTCTCATGCTTTTCAGTCCACTCAATTTTTTTGTTCTTTCTCAGGATGTCATAGAATTCTTTGCATTTCTCTGATGACTTTGAGATGAATCTATTCAAGGCTGCGATCCTTCCTGTCAATCTTTGCACATCCTTGGCATTGGCAGGAGACTTGATATTCACAATGGCCTTGATTTGTTCTGGACTTGCCTCTATCCCTCTTTTTGTCACCATGTAACCTAAGAATTTGCCAGCTTTCACTCCTGTAGGATCGTGATCTGACCCGAATGAGTCATTCAGAGGCGTTCAACTACGTTTCAGGTGCGGAATAACAAGAAACGAAGGTAGAGACAGCTTGCAATTCACTTAATCTACTTATTTTATTAATCTGACAACGTTTACAGCTCGTTCTTCACACCGGCAGCACTTCGGTATGGAATTTGACCAAGTTACTAATGAGATCCGCTTATGGGGTATTTATAGTGTTGGTAGGTCCCCACATACGGACATGTACGTATAAGCGGACCTAACCAGATAGGTTCCCATATACGGACATGACACAAAAGCGGACCTGACACATAAGCGGACCTCCTATGTCCATATAAGCGGACCTGCTCTCTAAAACACATATACTCTCCAGTTTTCTCGTAAAACGCGCCCTAATCTATACAATACAATGTATAACATGATCTAAGACGAAATCAACAGATGTAGTGCACCAACAGACTCCCCCTCAGATGTTGATGGAGTCGTTCATTGAGTCACAACTATGCTGTGTCTTCACATCTTCAGTCTTGATCAGTCTCTGGGCTTTTCTCTCTCTCTGTCTTCAGACTCCCCCTCTCGATTTACTGGAATTCCTTTGTTCTTCAGTAACATCTTCAGGATCGTTATCTGGCCTTCACAGAATCAAGATTGATTTCCAGGATCGAAACTTGGCTTTATTCAATCAGAGGTCTTCAGGAATCGAGACCTGGCACTCTATCTTCAGATCCAAGATCGAAATCTGGCTATTCCTGCATATTCTTAACCCAGAAATAAATTTTCTGAAAATAACAATTTGAAAGCATTAACACTAACTCTTCCTCAGAGATAAGTGCACCAATTACAACGATTGCTCAAATTACTTTCTCTATGATGAACCACTTGTTGATTAAAAAATATTTTGACACTTAAAGCACACTCCCCCTTACAACAATGTCATCATGTTTAGCACTCGGAATTTTGAAAATCAGCTTTCCAACATCAGTTGTCAAAAATCTTTTTGAGTTTTACAAAATTTATGCTAAAACACACCGAAAAACTTTTTATATTTTTGAATGTAAAGAAATGCAGTAAAGAAATATTTACAGACACTATTTTTGTGAGTTTGTGTAAGAGGATCAAATCAGTTTATGACAAATCACGAGTACCGTTGAGCTTAGTTACACATTAAGAATTAAACAATTCACTTAGATTGCCGATATATTGATCCACTTAAATTTTCACACAAATTTCAACTGATTCAGGATATGAGTTAGGTGTTTTAAAGACTTAAACTCATTCATGTGTCCCACCTCTTGAATATACTCCCGTATCCAGATCCCAATATTCAGTCTTACAGGTGAGTATACCACAGATGAAATATGTCAGGGGAATAAATTATAGTGCGAGGGCCGTGAGAGCTCAGGTCGATCTTTCGATACGCAGAGAGATGACGGCTTCAACTTTCGGTGAGTCCCCTTTAGAGGATCTTTTGATTACAACAGCAATGACTATCAATTTTATTATTTCATCAATTTGCTGAGGGCTGCGCTATATTTCAAGCATGCGGAAAGTATTCTCCGGGGACTAGGTCAGAAATTTCTTTCAGCAGAAGTCCCGGGATAATACCCCAGATATCACTGAGCATAAAGACCTAGTATCTCAGAAAGAGGGACCTTTCAAACGAGATTTCAGGGGTTACCTATATATCCAAGTAGTGTTCCCACGAAATAAGCAAGTTTGAAATTTAGTTTATATCCCGAAAAAGCTTACTAAATGTGTAAAAACCTATCGGCATATCATCAGTGAGACTGTTTAACGCTATTTAAACATTACATTTCTTTAGCATACTGTGACTGTCTACTGATATACTATCATTTCCTCTTCTTTGACACAAAAACTCATTTTTGAATTTATCATGTTTTTGTCTTTTTCAAATTTTCAAATGTTTTTGGATTTTCTGAAAACTTCTACTCCCCCTAAAATGCAAACACATTTTAGGAAATTTGAAAACTACTAGACTCTTGATCCACTTGAAATATAACATAAACTGTACAAAAACTTGACAACTGACATCGAATCACCTCAATTCGCCATCCTCTTGGCATAAACAATCAGAACTCCCCCTTACACAAAACTATTTTCTCATTATGATTTCAAAACACTTAAGTTTGTTTTAACCAAAATGATTTTTCCGGAAAATAAGTTTTGTTGATTTTACCACTTGTAAAGTTAGGGGTATGGTTCATCACATTGTCTTCAACCATTTGTAGTAGATCAAGTACAACTTAATGTCCCTGATTTACCACTTGCAAGTATGCAACCTCTGTACCTCTTGTAAAAATATTCACAACATACAAACCTATGTAGGAATAAACCTCTACACAAACCATTTTACCAATCAAAATGCCGATTCCTGCTTCACACTTACCAACCTGGAAGCTCCGGCAAGTCACACTTAACCTGTAAAAAGTAAACACCTTTAAAAATCTTTCACAAAATCTAAAATAACAAGAAGGATGCCGATTCCTGATCCACGATTACAAACTTGGGATCTCCGGCAAGTCAGGTTTTTCATTTAAACAGATTCACCCAAGCCTGACAGTCCTTGGGTGATTTCGAATTCTTGTTCAACAATGGTGGAAAATTTGCATCATCCATTATTAAACCTGAATTCTCCATTTTTACCTCAACCAATGGCTCCTCTGGCTTTGACGAACCAGAATCATTGCCTGCACATGGCTTGTCTGACTTTGACACGTCAGATTCATCGCCTGATCGTGGCTTGTCTGACTTTGATGAGCCAGATTCATCGCCAACATGTGGCTTCTTTGTTTCCAAAGAAACAGATTCATTGCCAACAACTTTCTTTTTCATCTTTCTCTCTTTCTTTACTCTCTCCTCTGTCCTCAGATTTGTATCTGATGAATTCGTTTTGCTTGATTTGTCAGTCTTTGGCGAGCAAGACGATTTATCAGAACTTTTATCTGTTTTACTAGTTGTATCCGAGGACAAAATCTTCTCCAGATACTCTCTGGCTTTCTTCCTTTTCTTCCTCAGTCTGTCTTTTTGCCCTTGTGAAAGCTTCAATTTCTTTTCTTGAACTTTAGGTTCTTGAACCTTCTGTTCTTTGGGCTTTGCTTCGACTTTGACTGGTTTCTTCTTTGCCATTTTCTGAGATTCAGCCCTCGATCTTCCCTTTGATCTCATTGGGCAATCTCTGGCAATGTGTCCTCGGATATTGCATTCATAGCATCTTCTAGTCTCAAACCACCGATTCTGGCAGTTAACAGCAATGTGTCCTCGAATACCACAAGAGTAACACACTCTGTTATCGTACTATTCACCACTATCACACCAAACACTCAGATCATAGCATTGTCTGGCTTTGTGGTGATCATCATCCCTCCAGAAAACTGGATTTGGCTTTGAAGCACTGTGGTCAAACCTGCACCACTTATTACCAACAGTTTTTGAGTTTTGATTTTCCAATTTTTGTGGTTTTTTATCACGATTGGATGATTGAACCGATGAGCTTTTATTTTCTTTTTGAAGATTTTTCAGTTTTTTATCTTTTTGTTTTTGTTCCACATTCTTCTTTACAGGTTTTTGCGATGAGCATTCACCTTTTTCAGTAGAATGTAGAACAGTTTCTTTAAACATTTCTTTTAATTTCAAAAATGTTTTCTTTTTCTCATTATCATCAGTTTTCTCATCACAATCTTCAACTTTGACATTGTCAAAGTTTGTGACATCGTCACTTATTGGAACAGAATTTACAGGTTTTGGGCAAGGAATAGCTGAAGTATTCACAAAAACCTTCAACTTTTCTTCCCATTCCCTGATTTTACCTTTTAACTCTTTGATTTTCTTTTGAGCACATTCTGCTTCCTTTTCAAATCGAATAATCTTTTCAAGATGAGAATTGATTGCAATTTGTTTTTCAAGATTGTTTTTACCAAACAAATCTCTCTTATCTTCTAAAATTTTTATTTGACTTTGAAAAACTTTTTCAATCTTCGATTTTTCATTTTCAAAACTTTTAATTTTCTCTTCAAAAACTTTTTCTTTTTCTTTCAAATTTTTGTTTTCAAATGTCAAACTGTTCAAGTTACTTAACAGTTTGTCATTTTCAGCTTTTAGTTTCTCACAAATTCCCTGCAAAACCAGAATCTGTTTATCGTCAGTTTGCTTCTCATCTTTCAACTTCTTGACTTCCGATGTCAAACTTTCCGCATCCATCAAGAGTTTGTCATTGTCAGTCTTAAAGCTGTCACATTTTGAGCACAATGTTTCATCCTTCACAGATTCTTCAGCTTTTGAAACTCCTTCTTCCTTTGCCCTGAATGTACCTGCATAGAATATTTTAACTAAATCAAGAGGATTTCCATTATTATCAATATAACCACCTCTTTTGATGTCGTATTTCATCACATATTTTGCCCTGACACATTCAACAATCCTATTGTTCATTTTTTCAATCACATCTAATCCCATATCCATCAAATGATTTTCTAACACTTTAATCATATCTTTTCTTTTCTTTCTATTTTCAAGTTCATGAGTTTTCAGTATTGTTTTGGTCAAAAAATCTGATGAGGATATTGCAACCAAACTCTCTATTACGGGGTATGATGCTAATAATGTAGAACAATGACAAGGATCACTTCAATGTAAATTGCACAAACGACACAAGGATTTATACGGGGAAAAAGCCCTTGATCAAGAGTTGATCTCCGGCACAAAAAACCCCGGGTGATGGAAACTACCGATCACCAAGCTCAAATAAATGAATAAATGTTTACAACTTCGGATAGTAACGAGCTAGGTACAAGGATCACTATCGTGAAATGTGTAAAAGTGAGTGAAAACTAATGAATGTTCGTCGAGAGCTTCAAGTGTGCGAGTATATGAGAGTGTGTAGCTGAAAATGGCTAAGTGTTCTAATTCTAGCTCGTTACCCTTTTTTTAAAATAGAAGTTAACTACAATAACTAACTATCCGACTTTTGTGCCAAGCTCCCACGTTCTCCACAACGTCCATTTTTGGTCAATCGTGTGCGAAATGCCCGTGGAATATTCCTTAGTACCGTTGCCAAGACCAAGTCAAGCTTGTTACTCCTGCGAAATAATACAAAACACAAATAAACAATCGTCAGTACGAGGATCCTTAAAGTGATCCATGATCCTGATCCTGAAGCTCTTCTGAGGATCACTATCTGTCATAGAAGTAAGGATCATTAATTAGGATAACGAATAAGGATCACTAATTGTTAGAAAATCCTCCCCTAACAATTGCCCCCAAAATATAAGGAGTGATATGTAAATTGAGCGAGTTATATTTTCCTGATCTTATCCGTAACTAACTATCGTAAATATAGCCGTTATTGTTGAACTAGCCGTTGCAATCATGACGTCACAGAAGTGACAACCCTGCACGATCATGATTATAAATAGGAGATAGAGATAGGATCAAATGCATTTAAAATTTCAGAAAGACTCCCTTTATAACTGCATTTCGAAGATAGACAGGTATTCTCTCTTCATCTTCTTCATTCTCTTACTCTGTTTTTCTTACTTTACCATTATCTCTTCAAGAATGATGCTCCGGTCCTCCCCCGCCAAGGATCACCAGAAGGATAGTCCCTTGAAGAGTCAAAAGATCATCAAAGACTCCGCAAATGAGAGGTGTTACTTTAACGATGCTCAGATAGACAAGATCCGTCATTGCTTTCCGGCGAGTGCTTTTTTTCAAACCCTTCGATCCTACTATTCTGAGCGACTATGTTTCAGAAACATGGGTTGCCTTTCCAGTTACTCCATTCGCCATAGGATACACCTATCCTTTCCCAGAATTTACACAATCCTTCTTTTCCCTTACCGGCATCTCTTACATCCAAACCATGCCGATGATTTGGAGGGTTTTGTATACCCTGGAGAGGATCATCGAACAGGAAGGCATTGATTTAGGCATGTCAGAGCTAACACAATTGTATGACCTTACTACCTTTGGTTCCCATCGTTATTTGTTCAAACGAAAACCCGGCGGAGAACACCCCCTTCTTAAAGTTACCAAGAATGACACAAATTGGAAACGTCGCTTCTTCTTTGTCAGGAGGGATACCATTCCAAACAAAAAGGATCTACCAAGGACATGGTCCACCCATGGTAGGCCAGAGGATCCTGAGAAGGATCACCAGGTAGTCTTGTTTTTGTATAAGGATTACTGACCCCTTTTTGTCTTGTGTTATGCAGCTATTTCTGTCTCACACATCATCACATCACCTGCAAACAAGGATAGGCTTGCTGCTTTTTGGAAGCTTGATCCTGAAACAAGGACATTCAAGATAGACACCCAAGATTCACAAGAAGTATCCTCAGGTTCCATTACCATGTCAAGTAAGTATCCTGCTTGATTTATAGTTTGAATATTAAAATAAATAATTAAATTGAAATAAGAGTAGGACACTTATCTTGTTTTGATTGTGTAGGTGCCGGAAAATCTGCCAAGCCTGTATCCCAGTTCAACACGGCTGACCTTGATGTTGTTCGATCCAGGAAGAAGAGGTCCACTACCAGTCCTAGCATTTCCATTCCCAAAGCACCCACTAAAGGAAAGGGTGGTAAGAAGAGGAAAACTTCTGACACTGAGGACCTTCAAGGCCTACCACTGATCCGCCACCAGTTCCTTGAATACTTCAATGATGTAAGGATCACTAATTCTGCCTAGGTATCCTACTCATATGAGGATCACCTGATCTTGAACTGTTCTGTCCTTTTTCTTTGCAGAAATTTGATGAGATTGAAGATTACGTGGGGAATGTTGAGGAGCAGGACAAGAAGATTGCTGACCTCCAACAGGTTGCCGTGCTTAAGGACCTTGCCATTGCTGATCTTCAGAAGGAACTCCAAGATGCCAAGACTAAGACAGCTAAACTTCTGATTGACCTTGACTATGAGAAGCATGATCTCATAGAAAATGCTAAGGTCTCTGCTGCCATCACAATGTATCAGACAAAATTGAAGATGGCCCAGGAAGCTCAAGATCCTAACTTTGATAAAAGCAGTTGGGATGTTGAGGGCTGGAAAGCAAGGTTGGCTGATCTCGAGGATGATGAGGAGGAGACTACTGAGGTCTTGGCGATTGAGGCAAGTGGCAGTGGAAAGGATCTGATGAAGGATATCGCAGCTGGAGGGGAAGAGGATGCAGCAAAGGTGTAGGTTGTACAATTGGGCGATGATGGACATTCCTAGACGCAGCCGGAGCCCAATTTTTAAATTTGGTAGTAGGTCTTTTGTGGTTGTGATGTTGAACAATTTAATGGTTTGTACTTGAACAATAGTCTTTAGGATTAAGGATCATGTATGATCCTTTGGACAATAGGCAGGATTGCAATTGGTGGAGGGATCCTCTGTTTTGGGGATGAAGCCATTGTGATCCTGCCGCCTTTATATTCCTGCACTACTTTCGAACTTATTATCATGGACACCCTTTACCTACCCCAGCGGACGGGCCACGTTTTGCTGGTAGATGCTCGGGGTAGGTAATTTTGACAACCTTTTAAGGGTTAATCCTTTGTTAATAAATAAAATCTTAACCTTTTGTCGCTTATCTTGTGTTGTTATCCTTTTTAATATCTTGCTTTCCAATTGTTGTAATGTTCATTCCATTTATACTTATCAATCCTTGAAAAATTAAAAAAGATATCCAAAAAGTTTAGGATATGATCAAGGATCACATATCCCATAACTGATAAGTTCCAAAAAGTGATATAGTTTAAGAATCACAAGTTTAGTTGTCAAATTTTAAGGGTTATTCAAATAAATAATGAATATAATTAATAATAGTTAAGGATCATACCTGAGGACCCAAGTTAGGACCCTAACCATAATAAGGATAACTATAAGATAAACCTTAGAGTGGAGTAAGGATCAAGGATCCCTAGTTGCCTATCTTTAAGAACCTGAAATAGAGCATAACTTGGGACTAAGCCAATATAAGAAAAGAGTTAGCAACTGGGGACAAGCCCAAGGATAACTGGGGACAAGCCCAAGGATAACTGGGGACAAGCCCAAGGATCGTATGTAAACTGGAGTATGGCCCTAACTGGCGACTATCCAAACTTAGTGACATGAAAATGCCAAAACCTTAGCTAACGTGAAAACGTTAGAAACCTTAGCTAACGTGAAAACGTTAGAAACCTTAGGAACGGATGTATGGTACGTCTACCATTATACGTAGGATCCTAGGAATAGCCAGTACAATGGAATTATCATCCCCTAAAACGAGTACTGGTCCCACTGCCTTGAACTATACCAGGATCATCATGCGCTACAGGCGGAACTGGGGTCAAGCCCAAATAACTGGGGTTAAACCCAAGGAACGGATTGCTTCAGCGGATAACCAATGTTATGCTAAGGATACCTGAACTTTCAAAACTTAAACTCACGTGAGAGATGGATAAAGGACACATGATCCTTATCCTTATATGAGAAAATAAAGAAATGAAATAGTTCAAGTTTAGGATATTACCTAAGTAAGGATCACCGATACTTTGAGGATCCTTTGAGGATCATCTGTGCCATGAGGATCCTGCTCACATGAAATATTTCTTCAAGTGGACAGCATTCCAAGCTCTTAGTAGCAAATCACCTTCCATGGTTAGCAATCTATATGCCCCCTTTCCTGCTTCAGCTTCAATTAAATAAGGGCCTTCCCATTTTGGAGCCAATTTTCCATCAGCAGGATTGGTGGTATTCTGGAATGCTTTCCTTAATACCATATCTCCAACTTGAAACCTCCTGATCCTGACATTTTTGTTGTAAGCACCAGTCATTCTTTTTCGATAACTGGCCATCCTTATCCTAGCGAGATCCCTGATTTCTTCAATAGTATCCAGGTCTTGAGCAAAGTTCTCATTATTCTCCTCAGGATCACGGGTACTTGTTCTAGCAGTTGGAACCACCATTTCTGTTGGGATCACTGATTCTGCCCCAAATACCAAAGAGAATGGCGTTTGACCAGTAGCATTCTTAGGGGTTGTCCTATCAGCCCAAAGCACATAGGGTAGTTCTTCTGCCCATTTCCCTTTCTTTGATCCAAGCTTCTTCTTCAAATTGTTGATGATGATCTTGTTGGATGATTCTGCTTGACCATTAGCTTGTGGGTGGACTGGTGTTGATGTTATCATCTTAATCCCCCAGCTGTCACAAAAGTTAGTGGTTCTGCCCCCAATAAATTGGGAACCATTATCACATATAATCTCAGAAGGAATTCCAAATCTAGTTATAATATTTCGTTTAATGAAGGATATCACTTCCTTTTCTCTGACTTGGGCAAAAGCTTCAGCCTCTATCCACTTGGAGAAGTAATCAGTCATAGCTAGCATGAATACTTTTCCACCAGGTGCCTTAGGGAGCTTACCAACTATATCCATACCCCATCTCATAAATGGCCAAGAGGAGGATATAGGATGCAATAATTCAGCTGGTTGATGAAGGATATTGCTGTGTCTCTGACAAGGATCACATCTTTTAGCATACTCCACAGCATCTCTCTTCATGGTTGGCCAGTAGTATCCTGTCCTCAGGATCCTTGAGAATAATGCCCTGCCCCCAGTGTGGTTTCCACAATCTCCTTCATGGAAGTCTTTTAAAACTTCTTGGATTTCAGGATCCTCAATGCATCTCAAGTATGGTCCTGCAAGAGATCGTCTATACAACATATTATTTAAAATTGTGAATTGAGATACCTTAGATTTGAAAGCCCTAGGGTTTTCTCCTGTAGGAATCTCTCCATGTTGTAAGTATCTCATAATTGGTGAGATCCATGATCCTGATCCTGAATGGGATTGAGTATCCTCACAAGGGATAATTGCAGAATCATTTCCTATCTCCATAGCCTCGTGATCCTCGATAGCCGGGGTCAGGATATGGATAATAGGGATCTTGATATCCTCCGGGATCTTCAAGGATGATCCTAAGTTAGCCAATGCATCAGCCTCTGTATTTTCTTCCCTTGGTACCTGCATCAAACTAAAGGAAACAAAAGAGAGTGCCAAACTTTTGACTATCTCTAAATATTTGGTTAGCTTTTCACCTTTAACAGCGTAGGATCCATTAAAGTGGTTTGTAATTAACAATGAATCTACATGTACCTCAAGATACCTAATCCCCATATGCTTTGCAATTTGCAAACCAGCAATTAAGGCTTCATATTCAGCCTCATTGTTAGTGGTTTGGAACTCACAAGCTATAGAGTGGGGTATTATGTCCCCCTGTGGCGATTTTAGTAGTATTCCAAGCCCTGTGCCTTTGACATTTGAGGATCCATCAGTATAGAGTATCCAAGGATCCTTGGTCTCTTCTAGCTGCTGGACTTCTAACTCAGCTTCTTTTTGTAAATCACTACTGAAATCAGCCACAAAGTCAGCTAATGCTTGGGATTTGATGGCTGTCCTAGGCTCATATCTTATATCATATGCACTTAGCTTCACTGCCCACTTAGCCATCCTTCCTGACATCTCTGGTTTCCTGAGGACATTCTTAATTGGAAAATTAGTTTTAACAACAATAACATGAGATTCAAAATAATGTCTTAGCTTAGTAGATGCCATAATTAATGCAAGAGTAAGTTTTTCGAGGTGTGAATACCTGGATTCGGCATCAAGTAAACTTTTACTTACATAGTAGACAGGATGTTGTGTACCTTCATGATCCTTAACAAGGACCGCACTTACTGCTTTTGAGGATACTGCAAGATACAAGGATAGCACATCGCCTTTTTCTGGTTTCATCAAAGCCAGGGCTGAGGATAGGTAATCTTTGAGGGCTCTTAAAGCATTTTCATGCTTCTCAGTCCACTCAAATTTCTTGTTCTTCCTTAGGATATCATAGAATTCTTTGCACTTCTCTGAGGATTTGGATATAAATCTGTTCAAAGCTGCTATCCTGCCTGTTAGCTTTTGAACATCCTTAGCATTGGCCGGAGATTTGATGTTCACTATTGCTTTGATTTGTTCCGGGCTAGCTTCAATGCCTCTCTTTGTCACCATATATCCTAAGAATTTACCTGCTTTAACACCAAAGTGACATTTTGAAGGATTAAGTTTCATGTTATATTTGTCAAGGATATCGAATGCTTCCTCCAAGTCCCTTAGGTGATCCTCAGCTTTTATGGATTTTACCACCATATCATCTATGTAAACCTCCATAGTTTGTCCAATCTGATCCTTGAACATCATATTCACCAGCCTTTGATATGTTGCACCTGCATTTCTTAGTCCGAACGGCATAGCAATATAGCAGTATATACCAGTTGGAGTCATGAAGGTTGTATCCTCTTGGTCGGATGGTTCCATTTGGATTTGTTGGAATCCAGATGAAGCATCCATAAAAGTTAACAGTTCATGACCCGCGGTTGCATCCACCATGGAGTCAATGTGGGGTAATGGGAAAGGATCCTTGGGACATGCCTTATTTAAATCGGTAAAATCGACACATACCCTCCACTTTCCGTTTTTCTTTTGAACAACAACCACATTGGCCAACCATCTTGGATACTTGACCTCCCTAATCATACCTGCCCGGAGCAATTTCTCTACCTCTTCCTGGATAATGGCATTCCTTTCGGGTGCAAACTTTCTTCTCCTTTGATGGATTGGTTTGAAGGATCTGTCAATCCCGAGTTTGTGAGTGATTACATCTTTGGATATACCAGTCATGTCTTCCTGTTTCCATGCAAAGGTAGTCTTTCTCCTTTTGAGGAAGGATACGAGATCTTCTTTCATTTCGCCAAGGATCCCTGATCCGATATATATTTTGGATTCAGGATCATCAGGATCCATGAGGATTTCTACCACATCCTGCTCTCTTGCCTCCAAGACATCCCTTGGAGGATACCTTGATTGCTATTGCTCCCTTGACTTCGAGGCTGGTTTCATCGATGAAGTGTAGCAATTCTTAGCCTCCTGCTGATCACTATCAATCTTCACTATTCCCCAAGGACTAGGGAGCTTCACACATTGATGGTAGGTAGATGGGACTGCTTTCATATCGTGTATCCAAGGCCTGCCAAGGATAACATTACAACAAGATAAACAGTCAATAACACAAAATTTTTGATAAGAGTGTAGGCCTTCAATGTATATTGGGAGTTTAATGTCCCCCAGGGTATTCTTAGTTTCGCCACTAAATCCCACGAGCACGGAGGATCTTGGTATGATGTCCGATTCAGGAATACCCATCTTCTTTAGAACATCAAGCTGGATAATGTTCACTGAGCTTCCTCCGTCTATAAGGATCCTGCGGACAAAATGGTTAGAAATGAAAAGAGTAATAACTAAACCATCGTGATGAGGATCCTGGATATCAACACGATCATCCTCATCAAAGGTTATGACTTTTCCTTCGGAGACACTTGATGTTCGAACAGGTCTTTCTCCATTATCCATTTTAGTTTCCTTTGCATGCCTTTTAGCTGCTGAGAAGGATGTGCCGCAAATGTCTGATCCTCCAGAAATAAAGTTTATTACTTGTGCATCTGCTGGAGGGGCTGGAGCCTTCTCGGGGATCCTTTCAGGATCCTGAGTCCTTGACTTTTTTCTTCCCAACAATTCTTTTAGATGCCCCTTGCTCAACAAGTATCCAATTTCCTTTCTTAGTGCAATGCATTCTTCTGTGAGATGCCCAAAATCTTCATGGTATGCACACCACTTTGATTTATCCTTAGTTGCAGCTGGCCTATCATTTTTTCTCGGCCATCTAGCTTTATCACCTAGGTTCTGCATCGCAAGGATTAGTTCATTGTTATCAACACAAAAACAATATTCAGAAATTGGAGGATAATCCTCATCATCCTCTTCTTGATCAACAGAATGCACGTTCTGGTTATCAGATCTGTTGTAGGATCTGAACTTGTTGTTCCTGAATGAGGATCCTTGCTTATCCTGCTTTGAGGATCCTGCTAACCTCTCCTGGATCCTCTTGTCGTCCTCTAGCCGAATGAACCTAAGTGCTCGTGTTCTTACCTCATCTAAGTTCCTGCATGGTGTCATAACAAGATCATCATAGAACGACGAATCCCTAAGTAATCCCATTTTAAAGGCCTCAACAGCCGTAGCTATATCTAAGTTGGGAATGTCTAAGGATTCTTTACTGAATTTGGTAATGTAATCCCTTAATGATTCATTATGACCCTGGGTTATCCTATATAGATCACTAGTTAATCGTTCAAATTTTCTACTACAAGAAAACTGATTATTAAACAAGTTAACTAGATTAGCAAATGAGGTAATAGAATAGGGAGGAAGACTTAGCAGCCATTTGAGAGCTGATCCAGTAAGAGTGGATCCGAATCCCTTGCACAGGCATGCTTCCTTTAACCTTTCTGGAATTGGATTGATCTCCATCCTCTCCCTGTATTGTGCTATGTGTTCTTCAGGATCCGTCGAACCATCATACAGCTTCATTGTTGGCACATGGAACCTCTTGGGTATCTCAGCATCACAGATTGGTGGTGCAAAACGTGGCTCTCATCTGCAATCTCTGGGATAGGTTTGACCACTCCTGGAACACTTGATATCATATCCTTTACCTTTTGCAATTCTCTGGCCATGGCATGATTGATACCTGGATCCTGCATAAGACCATGGTTAGTAGTATAAGAATTATTAAAAGTGTTACCTCCCATTGGATTCAGATTAGGAAGATTGGATGTTAATCCATATTGTTGGGGCTCTGGAATGATCGAGGGACCAGTAGAAGCATTGGTCTGCATTGGAATAAAATCTCCCTGATGGACATCTGAACTTCCTGTTTGCAAACTCCTCAAGGATCCTGGCATCTGGAAGGATCCCTGAAACTGGGACGATCCTGGAACAAAGGAGGATCCTTGAACCTGGGATGATCCTGGAACAAAGGAGGATCCTTGAACCTGGGATAATCCTGGAACAAAGGAGGATCCTTGAACTTGGGATGATCCTGGAACAAAGGAGGATCCTTGAACCTGAGATGATCCTGGAACAAAGGAGGATCCTTGAACCGGGGATGATCCTGGAACAAAGGAGGATCCTTGAACCTGGGATGATCCTGGAACAAAGGAGGATCCTTGAACCTGGTGCACTCCTGAATATCCTCCTGAATTCGTGAGGGATCCCATATGCTGAGGATAGGATCCCGCTGGCTGGAAATATGAACCTGATGCCTGGGTCACTGTTGTTGTTCCATAGTGCACTCCTTTTGGTCCACCCACATATTGAACATCTGGAACCACTGATGGCTGGGAAGTAATCACCGGAGTATCAAAATTCAAAGATTTTGGCACCAGTGGGGAATGATCCTCTGCCGTTTTCTTTTGTTTCTTGAGATCTCCGATTTCTTTGAGAATCCTTTCATTGGTCTTATCCTGTTGCCGTATCTGATCCTTCATCTGCAAAATCAAAGTAAACATGTCACTAGTAGTGGGAGTGTAAGAAGCAGAAGAAGTTGGAGGTTTTGAGAAAATGGGAGTTGGTTTCTTCGCAGCATTCTCAGCATTCTTCTGGGATCCAGAAGGTGGTGGAGGCAAAGGGGGAACGCCTTGTGAAGAAGTGAATGAGGGCATCAAATTTGAAGCATTCTTCGCTGAGGAAGCCATTTGCTCGGTTGTAGTGAACTGAAATGAGCACAGAAATGCGAATTTTTCTAAGGATGAAGCACCAATTGCCCCACGGTGGGCGCCAAACTGTTTTGGTCAAAAAATCTGATGAGGATATTGCAACCAAACTCTCTATTACGGGGTATGATGCTAATAATGTAGAACAATGACAAGGATCACTTCAATGTAAATTGCACAAACGACACAAGGATTTATACGGGGAAAAAGCCCTTGATCAAGAGTTGATCTCCGGCACAAAAAACCCCGGGTGATGGAAACTACCGATCACCAAGCTCAAATAAATGAATAAATGTTTACAACTTCGGATAGTAACGAGCTAGGTACAAGGATCACTATTGTGAAATGTGTAAAAGTGAGTGAAAACTAATGAATGTTCGTCGAGAGCTTCAAGTGTGCGAGTATATGAGAGTGTGTAGCTGAAAATGGCTAAGTGTTCTAATTCTAGCTCGTTACCCCTTTTTTAAAATAGAAGTTAACTACAATAACTAACTATCCGACTTTTGTGCCAAGCTCCCACGTTCTCCACAACGTCCATTTTTGGTCAATCGTGTGCGAAATGCCCGTGGAATATTCCTTAGTACCGTTGCCAAGACCAAGTCAAGCTTGTTACTCCTGCGAAATAATACAAAACACAAATAAACAATCGTCAGTACGAGGATCCTTAAAGTGATCCATGATCCTGATCCTGAAGCTCTTCTGAGGATCACTATCTGTCACAGAAGTAAGGATCATTAATTAGGATAACGAATAAGGATCACTAATTGTTAGAAAATCCTCCCCTAACAAGTATGCTGATGAATCTGTTTAGATGTAATTTTGAAAAATTTGAATCCTTCCTTAAATTTTTCAAACATTCACTCCATTCAACAGGTAATGCATCTGCAAACTTTTCTATCTTTTCAGCATCTGACAGCAATATCTCATATTTTTCAAGTATCTAAGTAATACTCCATATCGGTTTTCTAGATCTTCCAACTTTTCATCTTTCAAACAAACAAAGTATTTAAACCTTTTTGCCCATCCATCCTTGCTCACTCTTTTATAACTTTCATCTATAAACCCTTGATGCCAATTATTAAATCTCTCAAAATAATAGTTTTCTTGTTCATCAAATACCATCGCCATTTTTCTAACAATCCCACCAAATCTTTGTTGTTCACAAAAGCGAAACACCAAAGTGACAGAAAAGCGGAACCTCAGTTGTTACTAAAAGCGAACCAACTTTTGTTCAAATAAGCGAATCAGATGTTGTTCACTGAAGCGGACCACCAATGAGCGGAACTAATATGTTCACTTAAGTGAACCTTTTGAGCGAACCTATAACAATCAAGTTCCTAAAAGCGAACCTCTCAAACGAAACTACTCCTTGTCACTTGAAGCGAACCTTTCAAGCGGACCTCCGAATTGTCACTTGAAGCGAACCTCACAAGCTAACCACAAATAAATGTCACTACAAGCGGACCACTTGAGCGGATCTAAGTGTAATTTGGAGCGGATCTACTGAAAAGATGTCTGAATAAGCGAACTTGAATACTCATAAAAGTGGACTTGAATGATCTTTTGAGCGGATCTACTCCAAAAATGTCCAAATAAACGGACTTGAATAGTCTTATAAGTGAACTTGAATGATTATTGGAGCGGATCTACCAAATGTCCGAATAAGCGGATCTCCTGATGTTCGAATAAGCGGATCTCCTGATGTACACAAGAGCGGACCTACTGATGTACACAAGAGAGGACCTATCAGGTGTCCGAATAAGCGAACCTAAATCCGAAGGTCATTTCATCCATTTTTAGTCCGTATTTTGGTCCGAAACTTTCCAGGGTTTGTCTATGATCAATTTTGCACAATCCGTGAAACTTTGAGCGAATTCCGACCTGTAAAACTTGATCTGATGATGAAAGAAGGTGTAGAAGTAAGAATTGATGATGAATTCTAGCTATTCTCTGTAGAACTCCTCCTCCTGAAGCTCTGATACCAATTGTAGGATCGTGATCTGACCCGAATGAGTCGTTCAGAGGCGTTCAACTACGTTTCAGGTGCGGAATAACAAGAAACGAAGGTAGAGACAGCTTGCAATTCACTTAATCTACTGATTTTAATAATCTGACAACGTTTACAGCTCGTTCTTCACACCGGCAGCACTTCGGTATGGAATTTGACCAAGTTACTAATGAGATCCGCTTATGGGGTATTTATAGTGTTGGTAGGTCCCCACATACGGACATGTACGTATAAGCGGACCTAACCAGATAGGTTCCCATATACGGACATGACACAAAAGCGGACCTGACACATAAGCGAACCTCCTATGTCCATATAAGCGGACCTGACACATAAGCGGACCTCCTATGTCCATATAAGCGGACCTGCTCTCTAAAACACATATACTCTCCAGTTTTCTTGTAAAACGCGCCCTAATCTATACAATACAATGTATAACATGATCTAAGACGAAATCAACAGATGTAGTGCACCAACAACTCCAAAGTGGCATTTGGAAGGATTCAATTTCATGTTGAATCTATCAAGGATATCAAATGCTTCCTCCAAATCTCTAAGGTGATCCTCAGCTCTTTTGGACTTAACCACCATGTCATCAATATAGACTTCCATTGTGTGTTCGATTTGTTCTTTAAACATCATATTTACTAGCCTTTGGTATGTAGCACCTACATTTCTTAGTCCAAAGGGCATAGCAATATAACAATAGATACCAGTAGGGGTCATAAAGGCTGTATCCTCTTGATCAGATGGTTCCATCTGAATTTGTTGGAATCCAGATGAAGCATTCATAAAAGTTAACAACTCATGACCCGCTATAGCATCCACCATGGAGTCAATGTGGGGTAATGGGAAAGGATCCTTGGGACATGCCTTATTTAAATCAGTAAAATCGACACATACCCTCCACTTTCCATTTTTCTTTTGAACAACAACCACATTGGCTAACCATCTTGGATACTTTACCTCTCTAATCATACCTACTCTGAGAAGTTTATCTACCTCCTCTTGGATGATGGCATTCCTCTCAGGTGCAAACTTTCTCCTCTTCTGATGTATGGGTTTGTAGGACCTGTCAATGCCAAGTTTATGAGTAATAATATCTTTATAAATACATGTCATGTCCTCGTGCTTCCAAGCAAAGGTAGCTTTTCTCCTTCTTAAGAAGGATACTAAATCTTGTCCAATGGTATCGAGGATCCCGGATCCTATATAGACCTTGGATTCAGGATCCTGAGGATCCATCAGGATGTCTTTAACATCTTGTTCTCTCGCCTCCAGGACATCCCTTGGAGGATACTTTAATTGCTATGCCTCCCTAGGTCTTGAGGTCGGCTTCATTGATGAAGTGTAACAATTCTTGGCTTCTTGCTGATCACTTTATATCTTCACCACACCCCATGGAGTATGGAGTTTAACATACTGATGATATATAGATGGGACTGCTTTCGTATCAGGTATCCATGGCCTGCCAAGGATAACATTACAACAAGATAAGCAATCTATGACACAAAATTTTTTAAAGTAATTAACTCCCTGTATGTAAATAGGAAGTTTAATGTCCCCCAATGTGTTCTTAGTTTCTCCACTGAATCCCACAAGAACTGATGATCTTGGGATAATCTCCGATTCAGGGATGTTCATTTTCTTGAGGATATCGACTTGGATAATGTTCACTGAGCTTCCCCCATCTATGAGAATCCTGCGAACAATTTGTCACAAAATTTTTGAAAGGAATTAACTCCCTATATGTAAATAGGAAGTTTAATGTCCCCCAGTGTGTTCTTAGTTTCTCTAGTGAATCCCACAAGAACTGATGATCTTTGGATAATCTCTGATTCAGGGATGTTCATTTTCTTGAGGACATCGAGTTGGATAATGTTCACTGAGCTTCCCCCATCTATGAGAATCATGTGAAAAAAATGGTTAGAAATAAACAATGTAATAACAAGACCATCAT
Source organism: Helianthus tuberosus (assembly GCA_030545235.1). Taxonomy (NCBI): domain Eukaryota; kingdom Viridiplantae; phylum Streptophyta; class Magnoliopsida; order Asterales; family Asteraceae; genus Helianthus; species Helianthus tuberosus. The sequence continues at coordinate 39,991 of JARYGA010029818.1, forward strand.
GATGAGGATCCTGAATATCCACACGGTCATCCTCATCAAAGGATATAACTTTATCCTGTATAAGGATGGAAGTTCGAATAGGCCTATCCCCATTCTCCATCTTTGTCTCTTTCGCATGCATTTTAGCTGCTGAAAAAGGAAGTGCCACATATGTCTGATCCACCGGAGATGAAGTTGATAATTTGGGCATTAGCTGGAGGAGCAGGAGCCCTTTCTGGAATTTTTTCAGGATCCTGGATCCTTGATTCCTCTCTTCCAAATAGCTCCTTCAAGTATCCTTTGCTTAAGAGGTAACCAATCTCTTTCCTGAGTGCTATACATTCATCGGTGAGATGACCAAAATCTTCATGATAGGCACACCATTTGGATTTGTCTTTTGTGGCAGCCGGCTTGTCATTCTTTCTAGGCCATCTAGCTTTATTACCTAGATTCTGCATAGCCAAGATTAGTTCATTATTATCAACAGCAAAGCAATATTCAGAAATAGGAGGATAATCTTCATCATCTTTCTCTTGCTCCATAGCATGCACATTTTGATTGTCGGACTTGTTGTATGACTTAGATTTGTTGTTCCTGAAATAGGATCCTTACTTTTCTTGCTTTGAGGATCCTGACAGTCTTTCCTGGATCCTTTTATCATCCTCTAAACGGATGAATCTAAGGGCCCTGTTTCTTACTTCATGAAGATTCCTGCAAGGGGTCATAACAAGATCATCATAGAATTGTGAATCCTTAAGTAAACCTATTTTAAAAGCCTCTACAGTTGTGGCAATATCCAGATTGGGAATCTCTAAGGATTCTCTACTGAATTTAGTTATGTAATCCCTTAGTGATTCATTGTGACCTTGGGTTACCCTATATTAATCACTAGTTAAACGTTCAAATCTTCTACTACATAAAAATTAACTATTGAATAAGTTAACTAGATTAGCAAATGAAGTAATAGAGTAAGGGGGAAGACTTAGCAGCCATTTAAGAGCTGATCCTGTCAGTGTGGATCCAAAACCCTTGCAAAGACATGCTTCTTTTAACCTTTCAGGAATGGGGTTGATATCCATTCTTTCCCTGTATTGAGCTACATGCTCTTCTGGATCAGTTGTACCATCATAGAGCTTCATGTTTGGTGTTTGAAACCTCTTTGGTATCTCTGCATCACATATAGGTGGTGCAAAGCGTGACACTCTGTGACTCCCATCCGGGATCTCAGGAATGGGTTTAACCACTCCTGGGACACTAGATATCATATCCTTGAGTTTTTGCAACTCTCTTGCCATAGCTTGGTTGATCCCTGGTTCCTGCACAAAGCCATGGTTAGTATTATAAGATGTGTTTAAAGTGTTACCTCCTGATTGGTTCGAGGTTGGGATTCCATATGTGAATCCAAACTGATGTGATTCTGGAATGATCGTGGGACCAGATGAGGCAATAGTCTGCATGGGAATGAAGTCTCCCACATGAATCTCTGAACTTCTGGGTTGTTAACTCCTCAAGGATCCTTGATCCTAAAAGATGTTGGATCCAGTATGCATTGGAGCTGAAGGTCTTGGAGGATACTCCATGGATCCGTGAACCTGTGATGAGGATCCTTGAACCTGTGAGGAGGATCCTAGATACTGAAGATAGGATCCTTGAGCAGATAGAGTCCCCATGTATCCTCCTGAACTTGAGAATGATCCTTGATGCTGGAAGGAGGATCCTTGAGGCTGTAGAGAGGATCCTGAAGGATGGAAGTAGGATCCTTGAGCATGTGTCATTGTCGATGATCCATAGTGCATACTGGATGATCCTCCATAGTACTGGACACCTGATGTCGTGGAATGCTGGGCAGTTGTGGCTGGAGTACCGAAATCCAGTGATCTAGGCACCAATGGAGAGTGATCCTCCGTTGATCTCTTCAATTTCATGATTTCATCAATCTCACGAAGGATCCTGTCATTAGTTTTGTCCTGCTGCTGCATGTAATCCTTCATCTGCAAAATCAAAGAATAAAGATCATTGTTAGTAGGACCAGAAGAAACAACAGTAGTTGATTTTGTGAAAGCGGGGGTTGTCTTCTTTGCAGCATTCTCAGCATTCTTCTAGGATCCAGAAGGGACAGGAGGCAAAGGTGGAATGCCCTGTGAAGAAGTGATCGCCGGCATGGAGCTTGAAGTGTTCTTCCCATGAGAAGCCATGTGGTTGAAGGTAATGAATGAAAATAAGTGAAATGAACAATATTTTTCAAGAATGAAGCATTGATTACCCCATGGTGGGCGCCAAACTGTTTTGGTCAAAAATCACACAAGGATAATGTAACCAAATCTGATTTTTGTGAGGTTAGATGCTTGGTTAATTGAACAAATGTATGAACAACAAATGAATGAAAAGAATGATCAACACAAGGATTTATATGAGGAAAAAGCCCTTGATCAATGAATGATCTCCGGCATAGAAAACCTCGGATAGTGAAAACTATCACTATCAACTATATTGAACAAATAAAGTTTACAACTTTGGATGATAACAAGCTTGGTACAATGATTGCTAAGGTGTTAGTGTGTGTAATCGCCAAGAGTTTGCAGAGAGTTCGAGAGTTGTGTATGTGTGTAACTTAGTTTCTAAATAGAGCTTGTTATCCCCTTTAAAATTAGAAAATATCTAAGTAACAAACTATCCGAAATTGGTGCTAGCTTTCCCACGATCACCACAACGGTCATGGAGCCATTGCACGTGCATAAATATCAAGCATATTCCCCTGGAATCTCGGTATGACCAAGTCTCATTCGAATACACCTGCAAAACAAGTTTAAAAACAATAGAAATAATGGTTAGTTTAGAATAATAATGAGGATCCTGGATCCTTAGCCTTTCTGTATCATCTCCTAAGGATCCTCGATCCATACTAAATTGAGGATCCATGATCCAGGCCACACTTGAGGATCCGTGATCCATATGCTGTAAAATTCTATCCCTAACACATATCTACTTTAGAATCAAGATTAAATTCAACTTTGGGTACCTTAGATTTTAGCTTGCGTAGGCAATGATGGAATTCAGACTCAAGCTCAGAGAACAGTGAAGCTTTAGGTGTGCCTAAAGAACGAGTGCGCATAAGCTGAAAGAAGCAAATGGCACGAGTTACTAAAAAATGGAACTGGACTAAATAAGCAAAAAAAACTAAAAAATAAGGGAAATTAACCTAGTTTTTTCGATTTTATGATTTCTTTTTGTTGATTAAACTTCCGTTTTGCTCCTTGTGGTTTGGTTGTTTTAACAGTTTTGCTCCAATCCTTTAAAAATAGTTATTTTACTCCCTGGTCTATATAACTTATATCTATTACACTCCCCGCCCCAAACGTTGTCCATTTTAAACGTTAAAAACTATCACGTGTATACATGTGAGGGGTAAATCTGTCCTTTCCTAACCCATCTTTAAAACTCCTCTTTTTAAACCCAAATAAGCCATATCTTCTTCTTCCTTCCAACATCACCCCAGATCTCAATGGTCAGATCTAGATAGGTTTCAAATTGCATTCTTGTTGTATCGATTGCCTTAGTTTGAACCCGAGGTGGAGATGGAGTTAGAGGTAGAAGATGATGTGTACGCTTCTTCACGGGTCGTTATTGATGATCATGATGATTTCTAGTAATGTGTTGTGAATTTGTACAGTAGGTTTTATGGGTTTAATCTTGATGCTAATGGTGGAATTATGCATCAGTTACTTATAGTTTATAGATATGAAAAGGGGGATATGGGAAATTAAAAGGGAAAGGGTAAAGGGTAGTCTGCATTAGATTACCATTTGTATGTGTTATATATGTGTAATCTGTTGTTTGAGAATTTCATTTGTATCGATTGGTTTAATTTGAATTGTTCAACAAAAGAGGTCTTCGATTAAAGCTCAATCAAAGATCTCGTGATTAAAAGGGGGAATAAAGAATGAATGTGAAATGGTTCTAGAGGAATATAGAGATAGATGATGAGTTTTACATTGAAATGGAGAGAGATGTAGGGGAATGGTGTAGAGACAGAAAGTATGTGAAAATTAAATAGGGAAATTAACAAGTTTGAGTGGGAAAAGACTAAAATGCCCCTCATGTGAGGGACATGTGACCAGGATTTAACGGTTGAATTGGATGGCATTAGGGGCGGGGAGTGAAATAGAGATAAGATTTGCAGATCAGGGAGTAAAATGGTTATTCTTAAAGGATTAGGGCAAAACCGTTAAAACAACCAAACCATAGGGAGCAAAACAGAAGTTTACTCTTTTTGTTTTTTTTCTGTTTTTATACTAAGCTACATAAAATCTAAGAAATCAAATGTGACTAAATCCCTGACTCGGGTCGTCCTAGAAAGTGTTGCATCCCTGACAACTGCGCCAAAACCTTGATGTGTAAAATATTGATTATATATTTGAAAACACCAAACTAAAAAATCTTGATAATTCAATTACACACAATCAGCAAGTGTATCGGTCGTTATGTAGTTAAGCCAGTAAGCTCGGGATCAAACCATGAACAAAATGGTGTGGTTCTCGATACTAAACCTCTATCGAGTCCTAGTCTAATGATTTTAAGTGAATGGTACAGTTTTTATCAATTACTAAAGCTAACTAAGAATATGCAAATCACGCAAAGCTAAGCAATCAAACAACGAATTTTAGTGAAATCAGATAATGAGAAAGTAGCTATCTAGGCAAGAATCATGTTAACTCACTCACAACTCACTAGATTGGATAACTAGATTTAGCTACCAGGATCTTGAAATACACTATCTAGACCTAAAATTGGATGTCGAATCACTCTCTAAACATGAAGCAATCTAATATCTCGGAAACTATATAAACTCACCAATCTTAGGTTCAGATCACCTCTCGGTCTCTCTAATCAAATGCAATGGTACCATAAATCTGGATATCATCTCGGTCCCACCAGAAACAGTACATCCAGGAAGTGTAGGGGATGCAAGGGGTAAGGATTCTATCGGGTTTCTAACACAGGATGCTAAATAGATAGACATGCTAGGGAAGGCTCACTCTCGTGCAGACCATAACCCACGGTCATCTAATCTACTCTTGGACTCAAAGATGGTAGAATGCTAAATTACCAAATAAGTTAATTACTTGTTCCTAGGGTTTACTACATCTACAACCACAAGATCTATCGAATTCACAAAGTCTACGAAATCAGAAAACCCTAGATCAATTAATACTCAATCAATTTAACTGGAAATAAGTGGAACATTTAATAACTATCATAAATCAAGCACGCATACACAAAAAGAAATTTAATTAGAAACACTCTTTACCAAAACATAAGCCAAATCAACTATTATCCAAAACCGAAAAGCTATTAGAAGTTAACAATATTCATAAGCTAGGTAGCTAAGAAAAGCTTAGCTTCTGATGTTTAAAAGAAAAGAAAAAGTCAATTCAAAGAAAAACAATTCAGTAAACATGTTCATAGAATCCAATTCAAACAAACCAAAAACAAACAAACTAGTTCTAACCAAAAAGAAATCACCATTTAGCTAACCTGCTTCAATCCAAGCTTCCTTCTTACTGAAATCTGCTCCAAAATCTCCCTTAGATGCTCTCAGGTTCGTAAATTGCAAAGTTCTACCGACCTAGGGTTAAAAGGTGTTTATATACAACTTAAACTCGATTTGGCCGACATCACAAGGGACCGCGCATCGTGATGTATAAGACCATGGACCATCGCGACGCACCAACACACAAAAAGTCAAACAGGTCCACGCGTGGTCATTATTGAAAATAAATCGAACTTTGCTTCAGTCTTGGCTTGGCGCGATGTAACCTCTACCCTTCTGTCATGATGCGATACCTTTTGGCATAAAGTTATTTTCTTCATTCTGCTTCACTCGTGTGCTCATTTCTTCTCCATTTTCACTCGTTCAAGCTCCATTTGCACAAGTTCACCTACTAAAATATAACATTAACTAAGTGCAAGCTATAGAAAGACCAAAAATGACTCAAAAACTACCTAAAACTCTACTGTTTACACAGATAAATGGATGTGTTTTGCAACACATCAAAGATCTCTATACTTAAACATTTTTCGTCCCTGAAAAAATGCAATGAAATCATAATTTGAAAGTTCGTTACAAATAATCAAGTTTCTTAATCAATAGACATAATAGCGCTTAAGAAAAGATTGCTAATATATTTATCCGCCTAAACCCAACCACCGACAAATCAAGCCGCCCCATTCATGTTTTAATCTTTAAGTGCATTTATTTTATCTATCCATCTATGTGTCTATAACTATAAAGCCACAACTCCTCTTAATCCCGACTCAAGCGGTCAAAGCCCAGGAAAAACCATTTAGATCTTCCCTAGCACTATAAATAAAAACCTTCATGTAACAAAAATTAAGTCACAGATGATGAATGAATTAATGGTGATGGTTTTGAGCATGTATTCTTCTTATTTGAACCTCATGTGGTGCTTCCATCAAGTTGTAACTTGACTTGGCACATAGGGTTTAGCTCTTCTCGGTTAAGCACATAAGTATTTACCCAGTGATGTTTCAACCGAGCTGTAACCCGATATATGACATTTAGGCACAAACTTAACTTTTCATTAGCTCATTTGATGGAATTATGGAACTATGGTGCACCAACAACTTTCAGATTTATTTTCATAAAAAGAAAGTGACGTGCTATTTTGTGAAATTAGTTTTAGAGTTTATTTTCATAAAAATAAATTGACGTGCTATTTTGTGAAGTTAATTTTTCTTACGTAAAAGCTTTTAAATCTATAGTTCTGCCTATCACACTATTTCAACAGTTTCGGCTTCACTGTTTCTCCTAAGGCGAAAATCCACAAGCCTTCAAAATTAATTTCAATTCATTACCTACAATCTTAGGAAAACTATCTTTGTCGGCTTGGCCTACCAACACATCTCAATACTACACTGCATTTTCTATCTTTTTTTGCTTTTAAAATAATATTTAAAATCAAAGCCCAGATGTACTATCATTTACCATTTAATTGCAAGAAAATCAGGTATGTTTTTTTCAATTTTTAAATATTTTAGATTTAAAAAAAATTAAAGAAAAACTACCTAAAAAGACAAAAATAGCCTCAACCTAATTAACATGATAGTCTCTCATCCCCACATTTAAATTCTACATTGCCCTTATTATAGGATGGAAGATTTCTAAAAAGGAAAAATAAACTAAAATAACAAAAATAACGAATTGGAAAGGTCTTAGCTAGTTAGGATAGCGATATCAGGGCCAGTTGTACATGTATTCAATCCAACTCCATATGATGATATAGCATTTCCTTTGCAATCGCATCCAAAATCCTCATTCAGGTGCCATTTACATGTTAACAATCTTCAAATCATCCCCGCTTAAATGGAGATTAAGGAATTAACGTGTGAAGGCTACGAAGCTAGAATTCAACATGTGGCGCATGGGCACGGGTATACGATTCCGCAATAATTACGCACAAGTGTACATAGTTACACAACTTGTATAGATTATTACGCAACCTGTGTTTACAATTACGTACATACATAATTGTGCAACTTATAGAAAATAATTACGCATGTTATACAGAAAGCACATCAATGTTTAAAAAAATCAAATTGTTTTAGTTATATATATAGTAAGACTATACTATATTTAAGAAGTATAAAATGCTCAATTTTATGATATAATTTTCTTAAAAAATAATACTATATTTAAGAAAATGATGTAGAAGTGTTTAGTGATGATGATTGTACAAGATTCAAGGAGAAAAGCTTACCAAAAGCCTTGAATCTCGATCAAAAGTGCTTGAGAGCGTCTGGAGTGTGTGTGGTCGGATGAGAGTGTCAAAATCAATGAAAGGGACGTGAATGAGTGGTATTTATAGGCGAGAGAGAGAGAGAGTAAAGCGGTGCACGAAGGGTAGTGGTCGGATGGCCTTTCGGTCGGATGGCTATCCGATCGGATGGTCATCCGGACGGATGTCCATTCGACCGAATGTCCATTCGTTCGGCCGAGTTGCGTTTTTTTAGTTTCCGACTTTCGTTTCATGCGTTAAGCGTTGCGTTGTGTTTAAGCGAGTTGCGAGTAAGCGTTGAGCGTGTAAGCGTTGTGTTCATATCCACAGAACATTTAAGCAATTAATCATACATAACACATATAACAATTAAAATGCATAAAAGTAATCTGCGTTTCGAGTTTGCGTTTCGAGTTTGCGTTGTGATAGCGTTGTGACTGCGTTTAGTACTAACAAGCGATATAATGCGATAGAATGCGTTTAAATAGTAAGTGTTGTAAACAACGTTTAAATGCGATAACTGCGTTTTGAATAAGCGTTGTAATAACAAGTGTTTAAAATGTATCAGAAATATAGTTAAACCCATTTACAGTAATCGAATCCCGAGAGTACAAGGTTTTACAAAAAGAATAGCGGTAACAGGTAACAATCCGAAAAGTCGGGTTGTTACATCAGATCACCTCTTGGTTTCTCTAATCAAATGCAATGGTACCATAAATCTGGATATCATCTCGGTCCCACCAGAAATAGTACTTCCAGAAAGTGTAGGGGATGCAAGGGGTAAGGATTCTATCGGGTTTCTAACACAGGATGCTAAATAGATAGACATGCTAGGAGTGACTCACTCTCATGCAGACCATGACCCACCGACATCTAATATACTCTTGGACTCAAATATGGTAGAATGATAAATTACAAAATAAGTTAATTACTTGTTCCTAGGGTTTACTACATCTAACAACCACAAGATCTATCGAATTCACAAAGTCTACGAAATCAGAAAACCCTAGATCAATCAACACTCAATCAATTTAACTAGAAATAAGTGGAACATTTAATATCTATCATAAATCAAGCACACATACACAAAAGAAACTTGATTAGAAATAGAAGCACTCTTTACCAAAACATAAGCCAAATCAACTATTATCCATAACCGAAAAGCTATTAGAAGTTAACAATCTTCATAAGCTAGGTAGCTAAGAAAAGCTTAGCTCCTAATGTTTAAAAGCAAAACAAAAGTCAAGTCAAAGAAAAACAATTCAGTAAACATGTTCACAGAATCCAATTCAAACAAACCAAAAACAAACAAACTAGTTCTAACTGGAAAGAAATCACCAGCTTCAATCCAAGCCTCCTTCATACTGAAATCTGCTCCAGAATCTCCCTTAGATGCTCTCAGGTTCGTAATTGTAAAGTTCTACCGACCTAGGGTTAAAAGGTGTTTAAATACGACTTGAACTCGATTTGGCCGACATCATAAGGGACCGTGCATCGTGATGCATAAGACCATGGACCATCGCGACGCACCAACACACAAAAAAGTCAAACAGGTCCACGCGGTGTCATTATTGAAAATAAATCGAACTTTGCTTCAATCTTGGCTTGGCGCGATGTAACCTCTACCCTTTCGTCACGATGCGATAAAATGCCTTTTGGCATAAAGTTAGTTTCTTCATTCCGCTTTACTCCTGTGCTCATTTCATCTCAATTTTTCGCTAGTTTAAGCTCCATTTGCACAAGTTCACCTACCAAAATTGAACATTAACTAAGTACAAGCTATAGAACCAAAAATGACTCAAAAACTACCTAAAAACTCTACTGTTTACATGGATAAATGGATGTGTTTTGCAACACATCAAAGATCTCCATACTTAAACATTTTTCGTCCCTGGAAAAATGCAGTGAAATCATAATTGGGAAGTTCGTTTCAAATAATTCAGTTTCTTAACAATAGACATAATAGCGCTTAAGCAAAGATTGCTAGTATATTTACCCGCCTAAACCCAACCACCGAGAAATCAAGCCGCCCTATTCATGTTTTAATCTTTAAGTGCATTTATTTTATCTGTGCATCTATGTGTCTAAAACTTAAAAGCCACAAACTCCTCTTAATCCCGCCTCAAGCGGTCAAAGCCCAGGAAAAACCATTTAGATCTTCCCTAACTTTATAAATAAAAACCTTCATGTAACAAAAATTAAGTCACAGATGATGAATGAATTAATGGTGATGGTTTTGAGCATGTATTCTTCTTAGTTGAACCTCATGTGGTGCTTCCATCAAGTTGTAACTTGACTTGGCACATAGGCTTTAGCCCTTCTCGGTTAAGCACATAAGTATTTACCCAGTGATGTTTTAACCGAGCTGTAACCCGATATATGGCATTTAGGCACAAACTTAACTTTTCATTAGCTCATTTGATGGAATTATGGAACTATGGTGCACCAACAACTTTCAGATTTATTTTCATAAAAAGAAAGTGACGTGCTATTTTGTGAAATTAGTTTGAGTTTATTTTCATAAAAATAAATTGACGTGCTATTTTGTGAAGTTAATTTTTCTTACGTGAAAGCTTTTAAATCTATAGTTCTACCTATCACACTATTTTCAACAGTTTCGGCTTCACTGTTTCTCCTAAGGCGAAAATCCACAAGCCTTCAAAATTAATTTCAATTCATTACCTACAATCTTAGGAAAACTATCTTTGTCGGCTTGGCCTACCAACACATCTCAATACTACACTGCATTTTCTATCTTTTTTTGCTTTTAAAATAATATTTAAAATCAAAGCCCAATTGTATTATCATTTACCATTTAATTGCAAGAAAATCAGGTATGTTTTTTTCAATTTTTAAATATTTTAGATTTAAAAAAATTTAAAGAAAAACTACCTAAAAAAAGACAAAAATAGACTCAATCTACAACCTAATTAACATGATAGTCTCTCATCCCCACATTTAAATTCTACATTACCCTTATTGTAGGATGGAAGATTTCTAAAAAGGAAAAACAAAACAAAACTAAAATAACAAAAATAACGAATTGGAAAGGTCTTAGCTAGTTAGGATAGCGATATCAGCGCCAGTTGTACATGTATTCAATCCAACTCCATATGATGATATAGCATTTCCTTTGCAATCGTATCCAAAATCCTCATTCAGGTGCCATTTACATGTTAACAATCTTCAGATCATCCCCGCTTAAATGGAGATTAAGGAATTAATGTGTGAAGGCTACGAAGCTAGAATTCAACATGTGGCGCATGGGCACGAGAATACGATTCCGCAATAATTACGCACAAGTGTACATAGTTACACAACTTGTATAGATTATTACGCAACCTGTGTTTACAAATACGTACATATATAATTGTGCAACTTATAGAAAATAATTACGTATGTTATACAGAAAGCACATCAATGTTTAAAAAAATCAAATTGTTTTAGTTATATATAGTAAGACTATACTATATTTAAGAAGTATAAAATGCTCAATTTTATGATATAATTTTCTTAAAAAATAATATTATATAAAAAAGATATGTACGCTTAAAAAATATGAGAAACATTAAAAAAGTTAACAATTGTAGCATATATCAGTTTTACCTTTAACATGGCACCCGATATCATTCTAACCCTTAATTTTCTTGATCAATTGTCAAAAATGAAAAATCTCTACACTTTACAGGTTAATAGGACTTTGTATTTAAACCTTTCATTGTGTTTGTGGTGGGATATGTTGTTTAATTATTAGAGTTAGTCGAGTACAATTTCTAAAGGAACAAATTTCAACGGAAAGAAAGCAGAATTATACAAACCGAATAAAGCAGTTATCAAATAAAAACAACACATAAACTTCTTAATCCAATAAATCACCATCATAAGATCCTCATAAAATCTCCTTATTTATCTATTTATTTATGTATATATTTGTAGTCAGGTATAAATAGACTACTAAGCATATTACAATTGCAACTCTCTTAATTAAAAAATAAAGAAAATGCGAATTAGTTAAACCTATGAATAGTCTTTCGTCGACATGCAAGTGTACTTGATAAATTAATATTTAGAATTATATATTATATATTATATATATTAATAGAAAGTTATCATGTTTTAAAATTATTTTCATATTGTTTGTTTTTTATAATTAATTATTTTATTAATATATTTTTAATTGATTTTGTATGTTTATTTTTCTTTTATAACTATTAAGATACGTATTTTATATAGTTATAAGTATGCTGTTGTGACGTGTCTAAATTTTTCTATGTATTGATACATTTTTTTCCCGAAATTGAGTTGTGAGTGTTAAAGTTTAAGTAATCGAAGCACAAACATACATGTTATCAAACCTAACTCACATTTAGTTTTTTATATATAAATTGACATTACTTTTTTCATTATTCTAATAATACAATGTAATGCTTTATAAAGTTCTAAACATATGTGACATGTTTATTTTTGTCTTCGTTCCGCTAAAAGTTTTGTTCAAAATCAAACGGATCAATATAATTGATTTTTATTTGTTCTTTACCGTGATCAACCGAACAAATACCATGTGAAACTTGGATATTGGTATATAGTATCTTTTTTATATTATAAATTATAGCGAGTATGAATACCATACTGGTAGCTTGACGAACCGAACTTATACCATTTGTTCTTTACCATGACGAATTGAGTTGATACCGTGCGAACAACTTCGATTGTAGTATAGAGTTTTTTTAATTATCATAAACTATAGCGAGTATTGGTACCACGTCAATTCCAATCGAACATCAGTACCGGTATAGGTACCATCGAAATGAATACTGATATTCATTTCTGAAGACATTGCTCATATTTGTTTTTATGGTTTTCGATTTATGTGAAATATGCGTCGATATCTTTTTGGGCATATAACGACTTTATTTTTGGATTTTGCCTTTCAACTGTTATAACGAGTGTCAATATCGTACAGATATGTTGTTCAAACAGTTTCAATTCGATTTAGTACGATAGAGGCATCCGCCGCGAAGTGCGGAAGAACCTCCCTAGTTAAAATTAAAATGTAATAATTTTTTTTAATGCTTCTTTTATACAACTACGTAGGGTCCAAAGTTTTAAATGACAAAGAAAACAAAGCCACAAACATAAAATAAGTGTCAAATGCCGACAAATGTCGGATCGTTTTCTGTGGGTTTATAATATACAGTAGTATCCCTAAAGTCTTTGGTATTGACGATAAAATAGTTGCCCTAGATATTTTTGTCATTCTAGCATAATGTGTGACCATCAAGATACTAGATATACCATATTTCTTTGTTAACATACCCCACATCAATCAATCTCTATAAATTATATATCTAAATATCAATAATTATTGTTCTAAAAACTTCACATAAAACGTTTTGTTTTCGAGTTATAGACTTCAGGTACGTCGCAAAGTATCCTGCGATCAAAATGAACGAACCTGATTCTTCACGTTATCAACTTCTCAATAGCTTACGTAGACGAACCTGATTCTTCACGTTATGAACTTCTGAATAACTTCATATAAAACGTTTTCTTTTCGTAATTTCGTGGGTTACATGATGCATGTTTGCAGTGGCGTAAGTAGTCCATTAAATCAGGGGTATCCGAAAAAAAATTACCGTGCAATCATACAAAATTAAAAAAAGACAATAAATAAATAAAATAAACAAATACCTAAATCAAAGGACAAGAACTATGTGTTCTCATTTCAACCATAAGACGCGCAAGATCACTTATTCTATCATATGACCTTTATTAGTTATTACAATTTGGGCTTAATTATCATAAAACTAATTATTTGGGCTTTGTTACTAAACAGGTTTTGGGCTTAATGAATAATATTAAGTTTCATAATTTTCTCTTAGGGGTATCCTCGTATATGTTTTTTGGTATGCTATGTATAAAGCTGAAAAAGAAATACACTGCGAATACGAATACGGGGTTGAGCCGTAGCCCGTGCTACGGCTCATTCTACATTGGTTCCGCCCCTGCATGTTTGCACACTATGCCAAAACTTTGAAAATAGACCCGAAAAGGTGTATAAGAGCAAATATTGTATTGATGACCGACACATGTAGATATGTAGTGTGAAGGACAACTGATAGAAAGTTATTTTCGTATATGGTAAAAACAAAAAATAAAGCACTGATTTAATAAATATGACAGGTGAGCTAGGGAAGTAAAGTAAAAAATGGGAATCAAAGTAATCACCCAGGTAAATGATAAAAGTTATGTTTTGTTTATATATGGTTTTTACAGTGATTAAGATGTTTTCTAGTTAATGTTATATACTTGTAACTAGTGACGGACCTATGATATTTTTACAATGGGGTCTATTTTTTCGGTGTTCAAAATTTTCATAGCAAAACGTTAAAATTTTCGGGTCGGTCCTCGTTCGGGTCGGGTCAGAGTGAGGTTTGAATTAGATTTAAAAAAAAAAACAGAAAAAACAGACTATACAAGAATTGGACCCATAACCTCTTGTTGAGGAAAAAGAGGTTTACCACTACACTAGCTTTCGTTTTCATTTTATGATGTCCACCTAATTGTATTTATAGGGTCCTTATAAAATTTAATATAGCGGATCTACTAATTTAAAAAAAAAAAACATTAGAGTACGGGGAACCCGACCCATGTTCAATGTGGGTCCCACGCCCCTACTTGTAACTTGTAAAAGTGTAAGGATTTATAAACTTTTTTCCAAAGAAAATGTACTATCAATAGGTACCTATTACCTAACATGAATTTTTTGTTTTAATTATTTTGCAAAGAAAATTTACTTCAAACCCTTGGACACAACGAGTATCTTGTGGTTGCGGCCTCCATTATGACCCTATGAAAGGAGAAAACATGTCACATCATATGCGAGCCCGGTCTAAACCAGGGGCGGAGGCAATGCATAAGGAGGGGTGTGGGATTATGTGATACCCGACCTGATTACTCGAAACCACATAACCGTTTACCCGAACTATATACCCGACTTTTTAATTTATATTTTTATTTTCCATTAACACTTGTCTATTAGTGATTTATTTTAGTATGTTCATAATGTGAAAAAAAAAATTTCTTTTAGTATATGCATTTGATAATAGTATTTATATTTTTTATGTTGTGAAGTATATACATGTAAATGTATAAGTATTATAAAGTTATTATTAACTTATGATAAAACTTATATGTATGTTATGTACATTTTTTAATTTATAATAGTGGTTGTATAAATAAAATAATATAATAATTACAAGAGTAAAAAATGTATTTAGAAATCCGATGGGTATACTAAGACTAGTGGGTATGGAGAGCCTCATCCCTAAGGGGATGGGCCGTCACGTCACCGTCACGTGGGAGAGGCTTGAAGGGGATGGACCTAAGTGGTGGGGGATGAACCCCTTTATATATATATATATATATATATGTATGTATGTATGTATGTATGTATGTATGTATGTATGTATGTATGTATGTATAGCTGTGTGTGTGAGGAGAGAGAAATTGATGCCCGTGAAGATCGTCGAGTGGGGGCCGATGTTGACGCGCCGAAGGAGTGGGGGGCGGAGTGGGTGACCGGCGATGGGCCAGGACGGGCCTAAGCCGGCCCCCATACCGTCTGGTCTAATGGATATACTCGATACCCCCGATGGGTAACAAATTGTAACACAACGATTTGATCAGAAACAAGAAATGACACAAATCTTTTAATGATAGTAACCAGAGGAAACATGTATTGTTGACGATAATTAATGTTGTCGGAGTTGATAAATCTGGTGTAAGTGTCTCTTTGGGATATAGTATATTGAGAATAACATGTGACCCAAAAACAATACCAATATTACAATAATTGGAATTTGGAAAAAGGAAAATTTGACATTGTATTAGGAAACCATCATTTTTAATTTTTTTTTTTAATAACTAACCATTGGCTAATGTTTTATATAGTTTCATGTAGTCACTTGTGAAGGTTGATTTGTGACGACAATATTTGAAGATTCACAATATATTTGATTGAAAGCATTATATCACATATAATACCATCAACTCCTTCAATATTCTCAGTGACCCCCTCATGGTTTATCATGGAATTGTTTTAACTTACTTTTAACTTATTTTTAACATCCATCACTTGTTCATCTCTCATGACTAACATTTAAGTCATGCACAAACTTAAATAATCTAAATAGCTAGGGCTGGGGTAAGTGGAGTATTGTAACTATAAGGGTATGTAGTTTGTATTACATATGTTATTTGATTAGGGTGCAGGGTATAATCATCGGGGAGTGATGCGGGGAGTATAAGTCATCGATCGGTGACTATACCGTGTGATTGTGGGTGTTCGGTGAGTTGGAGAGAGGGTGGGGAATTCGGTGAGTGTTTACCGAAAATGGGTGAGAGAGAGTGATTGAGAAAATGGTGGGTCCCAACCCCTTTTAACCAATCACAATTTTTTTTATTTTTTAATCTACTCAAACACCCTATGGTGATTGACTATACCCCCTGATTGAGTGTAAAATGGGGAGTGGAATGGGGAGTTGACATGACATAATATTATTGGGTAGGATTTTACTCAAACACTCTAGGGTGATTGACTATACCCTCCACCCTTATAAAAGAAAATGTAAAAAAAAATGATTGGAGATTGGTGAAGTAAACTAAGTTAAATTAACTGACAATTGCAAAACCTATATGTTGATTGATTAGTTTATTTTTTTGTACGAATAATTGCAAAACCACACCCACGGACCATCTACTACACATCTAAAGTCTCTAGAAAACGCAAAAACTCGCTCTCGTACACGCTCGTTTTTTAATCTCTTCGCTTATTTGCTTATTGGTTATGGCACTTTACAACCTTTTCATAATCATCTTGCCTCGCATGCTCAAGCTATACCATTTCCCAATGAGGTGTTGGGGAATGCATTGATGATCTCACCCAGTTTCTTGAGGTTTTCAAAAACGCAACTACAAGATTATAAGACCACCCGTAGTGGTTGTAAATTTGGGCGTTTTTTGGGGCTTAATCACGCCCAATATTGCCCCTTTGCCACTACGCATGGGCGTGATTGGGCTTTTTTTGGTTTGGGCGATTTTTAAATCACGCCAAGAGGGGGAAGAATCGACCAATCAGATTTGAGCTTGCATTGTTTTGTCCAATAACATTTTTTGAATTGTTTTTTTATTTTATTTGATTACAAACACCCCACAATCCCCATATCTCCACTACACCCATTTTAGAAAACGCCCAATAATGCCTCATTGCTGACTGGGCTGCCACATGGCGCAAAACGCCCAAGGGTGAATATTGCCCACTACGCATGGTCTAAGGGGTTTATTATCCCACGAGTTCGGAAGTAATGAACGAACTATGTTTAATGGCCCAAACAATAAGGTGCTGTTTGTTTTTTCTGTAGGAAAAGGTCTGCAGTCTGCGGACCACATCTGCAGGCATCTGCAGGAGAAGAGGTGGACCAAATGTCTGCAGTCTGCAAGGAGAAGGGGGTTTGTTTTTTTTTTTTTATACATAACCTCTTCTAGGTTTAAAACACAGTCTCTACTCTCTCTCTCTACTCTCTCTCTACAATCTGCACTTCACCACCGCCACCACTTCACCAACGCCACCACCGTCACCACTACACCACAGCCACCGCCGTCACCACTACACCGCCACCACCGTGATCGATTTGGGGGTTTTGTTTCAGATCGATGATGGGGGTTTTGTTTCAGATCGATGATGATGTGATCGATTTGGGGGTTTTGTTTCAGATCGATGATGATGATGATGATGTAGCAGGGGTTTCGGAGGTGGAGGTGGCGGCGGAGCAGGGGGGTGGCGGAGTGGAGGTGGTGGCGGAGCAGGGAGGTGGTGGCGGAGATGTGGTGGCAGGTGGAGGTGGTGGCTGAGATGTGGTGGTGGCGGAGATGTGGGGCAGATGAATGTTTTGAAGAGGGTGAAGAGGTCTGCAGAGGTTAGAAGACTTGTGGACAGGTCTGCTTGGGGAAGAGGCCTCGCAGACGTTTTTGGTCTGCAGATCTTCAAGAAAACAAACACCCTGCAGGAACCTTATGTCTGCGCGCCTCTGCGCGACGCAGACATAAGTGCTCAGAAGAGCTTCTGGGCAAAAAACAAACAGCACCTAAGTGTGTTTGAAACAAATGATAACACCCATGAAACTAAAATTTAAGAAAAAAATTTGACGAACTACCACCCGCTTTTATTTGTGTTGCAGCTTTAAACTCATGCCAAAATATTACTGGGGTTGATACTATAATCGATGAAATAAATTCAGCTTTATGTTTGTACAAAGAAGACCTAAATTGGGAAACCAACACAAAACATTCTTTGGATTATAATTTTCAAATAATGTAAGATATTTATTTAATAGGCAATGGTCCTGATGACGGGGTAGCCCAAGACCAAATATAAATGACTTAAATACATGAATGCTTAAAAGGTTAAACGGTTCAAAGGTTAAAAACCAGGGGAGTTAGATAAAGCAATGCGGGAACAGTAAAAGGTCACATCTCTGGATTGCTTCACCAACTCACGAGCCGCAAAAGTGACACAGACTCACAGAATGCACTCTTTTATCCGCAGGTCAAAAGGCTTCAACCCCCGAAAGGGTAAGTCCCCCACTGCAAGCATGTTCACTAGTCAACACATTCCTCTTTGGGCCAAGGCTCTCCTTATATAAGTGACACTTCATTAAGTGAAAGACACTCCGATCAGCTCTGATTCCTGGAGAATCTCTGATCATTGCTCTCGAGTACTTGCTTCATGCAAGTCACTTGCTTTCACATTCAACACACACATTCCTTTTGCTCATACATCCGAATCTGAACCCACTTCAGAGGAGGATCTTAAGCAAACAACAAAAACAATCTAGTGAACCTCTCTCCACGTCTTGTAAACGTGGGGGGACCCCACGACCTGCGTTAGGCTAAGTTGAACCCTTCAACCCTTTTGCCTAACCAGCCCAGCTACTATCCTTGGTCTACTATTTGTTGCATCAACAAGTTGGCGCCCACCGTGGGGCTACGCCACTATTTTTCTTCAAAAGACCTAGTAGTGTAGCTCCATTCTTTCCAAATTACCATGTCAGAAAGTGGATCCCCGGGAGAGGTGAATCAAGTTCCAAACGCCTCCACCCCAAGCACCGGTCAAGCCCATGTGGCTATACCAACGTCCTTCTCGACACCGGGGAGCACTCCCGAGTTTCTCACTTTCAACACTCCAACCTCATCCAGATCAGGAGTCCCTTCCCCTAATGTTGGTGTCTCTGGCACCCCATCACGTGTTGAACTTACCCCTGAGGGGGTTGCCAACAATTTCCTTGAGTTGAGGTCTCTCCTCAACCAATATGTGAGTAGGGAAAGGGACAAGGGAGTGAGGATTCGTTTGGACTATGACGAGCCGGAACCAACACTATCTCCTGGACCACATATCCCTCCTTTTGCAAACTCACAACCTTTAGTGTCCAGGGATGAGGCCGGCCCCAGTAATCCTCCTAACCATAACCCATATCTGTCTGCAAGGCCGAATCCTACAGCATATCCTCTTTTTTCATCCCAACCAGCCACAAATGGTGCTCCTCTGGGCCATGAGCTGACCCTTGACCAGCTCCTACAGTCCCCAGTGACAAGCCTCCAACCCTCAACAACAACTTCATGGGAACAGTCCGTGCTCCCCTTGGCACGAAGTGCTGTTATGAGCGCCCCTTTGGGAGTTAGCTGCCCAGTTGCACTCGAAAGCCTTCAAGGCTTCAACCTTATGCCCCAGATGATGGCTAGCTTCCCGTGGCAGCACTTTATTAATCAGGTGTTGGCCACTCAAGGGAACAACAATGACAACAACAACGCGGGTGCAAGGGCTGAAGAAGATTTGGCCAAGCCTTACAAGCCGAGTAACCTCTCATGCTTTTCAAAACAAATAGCCGATTATGATTTTTAAACGAAGATCAAGATGCCATCCCACATCAAAACGTACGATGGGACTGAAGATCCTGAAGACCATCTTCAGATCTTTACTGGTGCTGCAAGGATTGAGAAATTATCAAACGTTGAATGTTGCCTAATGTTCATGCAAACCCTTGTCAGATCAGCCAGAATCTGGTTCAATGATTTACCTGCTCGAAGCGTTCGAAGCTTCGATGACCTCAGCAAGGGATTCCTGGCCAATTTCTCCCAACAAAGGCGGTACGTTAAAGATGCAACAGTGATCTTTCAGATAAAACAAAGAGACGATGAAAGTCTTCGAGAGTTCATAGAGAGGTACAAGAAGGAAGGTCTAACATATGTAGGAGCAGACGAAAAGATGAGGGTGGCCGGTTTTATGAACGCCATTACATCCAGATATCTCACAAGAGATTTCAACAAATCCCTGCCCAAGACCTTGGAAGAAGCTCTCGAAAGGGCTGAAGCCCATATCAGGGGAGAGGATGTAGTAGATATTAAAGAGCAAAGGAAAAGAGGATCCAGCTGGCGAGGCAACAGCCCAGCCAGAAAAAGGGGGAACTTTAACTCCTATGACAGACGCCAAAAGGGTTCAGACCACCGAAGGCCGGAACCCTTCCAGCAGGGAGAAAGGCATAAGTTTCACACCCCTCACCAAGACTCCTCAAGAAATCCTCGCAACGGAAGAAGTCAAGCAAAACTTTCGGCCTCCTAGGCCTCTCCCCAAAAGCAGAAAGAACGAGAATTCCACACAATACTGTGAATTTCACGAAGAAAAGGGGCACCATACCAATGATTGCTTTCAGCTTAAAAAGAGAATCGAAGAAGCCGTTAAGTACGGAGAACTTGCTCACTTGGTAAAGGGAGTAAGGGATAAAATGGCCGAAGGGAAGGGCAAGGAAGTCAATATGGTAGATTTTGATGGAAGGGTTCCACACAAAAGACAGCGGTTGGAAGCTTAGGAGCTCCAGTGTGTTTGCTTCCCTCCAACAGAGAAGGACCCTCTTTCAAACCCCCTTGTGGTTGTGGCTACTGTGGGAACATTGCAAACAAGCAAAGCATACATAGACACTGGGGCTGCCACCGAAATCATGTTTGAGAAGTTCTTCAACCGTCTGAGCAATGAAGAACGTTCAAGGCTTCAATCCTCCAGGACCTCCATAAAGGGTATTGCTGATATACCCCTCAAGCCTTTAGGGAAATTGACACTTGATGTTCGTTTCGGTGAAGGTCAGAAGGAGAGAATCCAACCACTCACCTTTGTGGTTATCAATATACCTTCAAACTATGATGTGATCATCGGAAGGCCGGGACAGTGTGCGTTCTATATGGTTGTGTCTGTTGGCCATGGCACTGTCAAATTTCCCACCGAGAGGGGAATAGCAACCCTTCAACCTTCTCAGGAGGGCCTACATGGTTGAAGGTGAAAGTTCCAAAAGTGAAGAAGACAAGCAAAGGCTGACCATAAATCCCAAGTACCCCGAGCAGAAGATAAGAGTCAATCCAAGCCTTTCACAAGAAACCCGCTCATATCTTGAAAAGCTGTTAACGCATTACAGTGATGTCTTTGCTTGGTGCCCGGAAGATATGACGGGCATCCCTCGAAGCATTGCTGAACATGAGCTGAGGATACCACCTGATGTCAAGCCTGTTGTCCAAAAGAAACGAAGTCTAGCCCCTGAAAGGAGCTGGGCTACATGCCAAGAGGTTGAAAAGCTTGTGTCAGCGGGCATTCACCGAGAAGTCAAGTATCAATCCTGGGTTGCCAACCCGGTCATGGTTTGAAAGCCAGACAATTCCTGGAGAATGTGCATAGATTTCAAGGATCTTAACAAGGCTTGTCCCAAAGATTGCTACCCGTTACCAGAAATTGATCTCAAGGTTGACTCCCTCACCGGTTACCCGTTCAAATGTTTTCTTGATGCCTACAAAGGTTATCATCAAATCCTCATGAAGGAAGAAGATGAAGAAAAGACCGTCTTTCACACGGAAAAAGGGATCTTTTGTTACCAAAAGATGCCTTTTGGCCTCAAAAACGCTGGAGCAACCTACCAACGCCTAGTTGACAAAGCCTTTGCAAGTCAAATTGGTAGAAACATGGAGGCATATGTCGACGACTTGGTGATCAAAAGCAAAACGGAGTATCAAATGCTCGATGACATCCAAGAAACCTTCAAGAACCTAAGGAAGGTCAACATGAAACTCAACCCCGAGAAATACTCATTTGGGTTTGAGGAAGGCAAGTTCCTCGGGCATATTGTGGGAAAACAAAGCATCAAGGCCAATCCAAACAAGGTGAAAGCTGTTCTAGAAACCAAACCACCGAGAAGCAAGGAGGAGGTTGAAAGCTTAAACGGGAAGCTTGCAGCCTTGAAGCGTTTTACCTCCAAGTTGGCTGAAAGGTCTTTACCCTTTTTCAAAACGCTCAAAGGCTGCTCCGATAAAAAGGACTTCAAATGGACTGAGGAGGCCGAGGAAGCCTTCAACCAGATGAAGCAACACCTAGCTTCCCTACCTGACATTGCAGCCCTAGAAATGGGAGAATTGATCTCGGTATACCTTTCAGTTGCTGAAGATGCCATAAGTGCAGTCCTCACCATTGAACGAGACAAGGTTCAGGTACTCGTTTATTTCTTCAGCAAAACTCTAAAATTGGTTGAAATCAAATATCCTCCCCTAGAAAAACTTGCCCTAGCCCTAGTTCAAACAGCTAGAAGGCTTCGAAGGTATTTCCAAGCACACCCTATACAAGTGGTCACCGACCAACCTATTAAGAGTGTGCTTGAAAAACCAAAAAACTCGGGATGACTAGCCAAATGGGCAGTGGAACTAGGTGAGCATAATATCACCTACGTTCCAAAAAAAGCCATCAAAGCCCAAGTCTTGGCTGATTTTATTGTAGAAGTCCCAAAGCAAAAAGTCACTGAAGTGAACACAACTACCACCGAACCCTCAGACCTTGAAGCCTGGAAGCTTTTCACCGATGGGGCTTCAAGCGTTGAAGGGTCAGGGGCTGGGCTCATTCTGATCAACCCAGAAGGGTTAGAATTCACATATGCTCTCCGTTTTGATTTTCAGACCACCAACAACGAAGCTGAATACGAAGTACTGATAGCCGGCTTAAGACTGGCTAAAGAAATGAAGGTCCAAAAGCTTGAAGTGTTCACAGATTCGTTGCTGGTCTCAAGCCAAGTGAATGATAGCTACATTGCAAAGGAACCCAACATGAAAAGATACAAAGAAAAATACAAAGAATTGATGAACACCTTCCGAACATGTACCATCAAGCAAATTCCCAGGTCCCAAAACAAGAAAGCAGATGCCTTGAGTAAGCTTGCATCTCTCACTTTTGCCCACCTTACCAAAAAGGTATTGGTAGAGGTGTTAAAGGCTCCATCAATCGATGAGTTGGAAGTTCAAGATGTAATCACCGAAGAAGATCCAAATTGGATGACTCCAATCAAGAAATTCCTTAAAAACGGTGAATTGCCTAATGATCAAATGGAAGCTGAAAGGGTTAAGATCAAGGCAAGGCAGTATGTACTACAAGGTGAAACCCTCTACAAAAAGGGTTATCTTGCACCCTTGCTAAGATGTGTTGGTCCCTAGCAAAGTCAGTATTTGATCAAAGAGATTCACGAAGGTATATGCGAAGCTCATTTTGGAGCTAGGTCGGTGGTTGCCAAAGTTATGAACCTTGGGTATTTTTGGCCCTCAATGCACCGGGATACCACTGAGCAGTTAAGGAAATGTCATGCCTGCCAAATTCATGCACCAATCCCAAAAAGTCCCAAGCATGATCTTGTCCCAATAACCTCAGCATGGCCATTCTATAAGTGGGGGATGGACATTGTCGGCCCATTTCCCCCAATCAAAGGTGGAGTAAAATTCTTGTTGGTGGCCATAGATTATTTCACCAAGTGGCCTGAAGTTAAACCACTTGCAAAAATCACGGGCAAACAGGTCATTGACTTCGTTTGGGAAAACATTATTTGCCGTTATGGATTGCCGGGAGTACTTGTCACTGACAATGGAAATCAATTTGCTGAGAAGCCTTTCAGCGTTTGGTGCAAAGAATACAGAATCAATCAGGTTTTCAGCTCAGTGGCATACCCACAATCAAACAGTCAAGTTGAAAGGACGAATCGAAGCATAGTGGAAGGTATCAAAACCAGATTAGGAAGGTATGAAAGCAATTGGCTTGAAGAATTGCCAAGTGTTCTATGGGCCATAAGAACAACCGAAAAACAAGCCACAAAAGAACACGCTATAGCTTGGTATTTAGATCCAAAGCTGTGATCCCAGCTGAAGTAGGAGTTGTAACATAACGAATTGTCAACATGGATCCCGAAACAAACCAAAAAGAGACCGTGTTGAACTTACAACTCCTAGAGGAAGCACGAGACCAAGCCGCAATTCAAGAGGCCAGGTACAAACAACAAATGGAAGCCTACTATAACAAGAGAGTCAAGAATGAACGCTTCAAGCCAGGAGACCTGGTGCTTAGAAACAACGAAGCTAGCAAAAAAGAGAATCAAGGAAAGCTTGGCCCAAAATGGGAGGGTCCTTATACCATCCTCGAAGCACATAAGGGTGGATCTTACAAGCTAGCAGACTCAGAAGGTAAAAGGCTTCCAAGACACTGGAATGGAAAAACCCTGAAAAGGTTCCATGTCTAAACAGGAAAGATTGGTTTGTATTTCACAAGTTATATTTCAAGAATGGCACTATGAATACCTTTTGTAAAAACAAGTATCTCTTGAATGAATGAAGTTGTTTTATCAAATTTGTCTTTCTATCCTAAGATCAGGTTGAGAACCTAGCAAAAAACTCCATGGCAAGGGCCATGTAAGGGGATGAGCTCCCAGGCCACATCGCTCAATAGGTTCAAGGGTTGAATGAACCTATATAAGGGGTGAGTTCCTAAATCAATACAACTCCATGAGACTTATTATTGAAAACAAAGTTGTCTCATAGACGGGTTTAAACAGCCTACACCAAATGTCCCTTAAGCCTTAGAAGAATAATAAACAAACAGGCTTACGAAATCAAATGAAAACAAGAAAATAAATAGGATAGGTGCTATGTCTTCTTGTTAAAAATACCAAGGCTAAGTGACTGCAACACTGAACCCTTTAAGGTATAAAGAACATAAAGACAACACAAACTTGACAAAGACAAAACTACAAGAAAAAAGAAATAACCTAAGGAATGATGCAACAACTTGAAGGAAAAAGTTATAAAAAACTCAAAGATACAAACCAAGCCAAGTCACAAAACTGAGAAGCCTTAAAGGCTTCAAACTACACACGTGACTACTCAAAGCCTTAAAGGCTTCAACCTACATACGGGATAGCCAAAAAGATTGAAGGCTTGAAACCAACTAAGCTGCCTTAATAAAATAAGCCCAAAAAACACAACACAAGCAAATAATTAAACATAGTAACATAGCAAAGAAAGCCTCAAAAGACTTTCAAATATCCAAACATAAGTTAAGACAAGTCCTAGTGACTTGTGAGTTCAGAAATTGTTCAAACGGCCATAAAGGCCAACCACAACCATATAACAAGAACCTTAAGGGTTCCTGTAAAACCTAATATTGTTTTAGTTAACATTACAAGCCATGAACTATTTTAAAGAGTGCTAAGAAAGCTACGAATATCATCAGTGGAAGGCTTAGAAGCCCCAGAACTGTTACCTTTGGCTTTCTTGGTCTTCTTGATTTTCTTAGCCTTCGAGCCACCACCATCAACAGCTGAACCCTCCAAGCTGGCATCTTTAGCAGCATCAAGTTCTCCCAAAAAGGTATCTTCGCTATCTCCCAAATAGGAACGTTTCCTTGAAAGAAAACCAAGCACTTCGGTACATACCTTCTCATTAAGACCATCTGGCTTTAGTTCCTGCAAAACGGAGAGGGACTTATCATAGCAAGAAGCAACCTGGCTCACATACGGGTATGTTAGCCTCTCCATTTGCTCAACAGAACCCTTGAAGACATCGGAAGCCTCAGGACGGTACAAAGGAGATTTTTCCAAAGGATGGCCAGACTCATGAAGCTTATAACCTGCAATAAGACTTTGATGTTTCCCCAGATTGAGCAGTTTAGTGTAAACTTCACCAAGAGCAGAATTAAACTCCTTAGAGTGAAGAAGGTAGGTAACAACTTGATGAAAACCCTGCTCAATAAGTCAAAGTCGAAGTCAAGGTCAAAGTCAACGACCGATTGCACGAATTTGACTTATAGTAATTTCCTTGTTTTAATTGTATTATGTGGAGTAAGCGTTGTTAAATGCTAAAATCGATGTGTGTTAATCGCTATCTAATCGACTTACGACTGTAAACTATAGGAAGTAACAATGCGATAAAGTTAACTAACCAATAATCAAGCTATGCTACTCGACATAGAATCGTGATACGAACCGCAACTCAACTTAATGTGGTTATTATACGTGTGTGTGTGCCTTACGTGTTATATGTGCATGTTTATTTATGTTGTTTTGTGGTAATCAAACGAACTCAATCGAAACTCGAACTCGAATCGTAATCGAACTATGATATTTAGTAGTTGGGACTAAAAGTAATTTGACTAGGAAACCCTATCATGATGAGCCGTTCGCAATCGAAATCGAAATGTCAAAACTCGTCGCGCGAAACACTCGAAACGTGCGACTGATCAATCAGGCTCCCAGCCGATCGAACAGCCAGCCGAACGGACTGCTGTCCGATCGGACAGGCTGTCCGATCAGACAGGCTGTCCGATCAAGTTGCCTAGCCAATCGGCCGGAACTTACCACTTTTGGCATCCTATAAATACTCCTGTCATTGTCATTCTTTCTACTTTTGGAAACCTCTGGCCGACCAGCACGCTCAGCTCGTCTTTTCGCAGATTCCCCTCGATTCCGGTAAGATTTCATCCTAAATCTTGTACTTTCTTGATCTATACACACTCCTACACCTTTCTATCTTTCAAATCTTAACTTTTAACCGTGAAATCATCAAGATTCAAGTGTTCTAGGATGATGTCATCATGGGTTCTTGAAGAACTTCATGATTTGGCCTTAATCCACCAAGAATAGCTTGGATCTAGCCGATTTCCACATAAACAAACAAAGATCTTTAGTAGATCTAAACATATACACGGTGAAAAAGGATTGAAAGAGGAATACTCCAACTTCCTTTCAACTCTTTTTACACTCAATGCCTTCAACCGATAGAAACGGGGTCAGTGCCGGTTTACAAATCACTTCGGTGGTTGTATGGCTCAAGGTCCGGATTCTATCCACAAGGTTAACCGACCTCGGGTTGAACAATAAACTTCATACTGAACAATTCACTGGCTGGGTTTGGGTGATTCCTGCCCGACCGAGGGAACCAAGTAAGGACGAGGAAACTATGGTTCGACTCGTTGTCAAAATACCTCAATAAAACGACAAGCAATCAGAACAACCAAGTGTTAGGCGAATAGGCTGATCCGGTTAGGATGCCGACCGATCGGACTGCTGTCCGAACGGGCAGCCAACAGATCGGATAACCAGCCGATCGGCTAACACATGGTCCCACACAATCAACCTATTTTGAAGACTAGTATTGAACAGGATGTGATTCGATCGAACTACTGTCCGAACGAATTACTCCTCGGGTCATGAGATACTATGCTTCAATACTTAACCGATTTTCACTATGTTCGAAGCCCTGGGAGTGCCACCCGATCAAACAGCCGTCCGAACAGGTGACGCCCTGCTAAGGAATTGTCAAGATGGTTGTCCGATCGAACACCTGTCCGATCCAAAGACTAAACATTGCAATTCATTTGAATGCCTAACCGATCGGGTTGCCGGCCGATCGAACAGTCGTCCGATCACCCGACCTGAAGGGTAAAGGTACTTCAATGTTTTCAAATACTACAACAATAACTTCAAAAGTCAAGCCATCATACACAAACACATGCTTCTTATAGGAAGAAACAATCCACTCGAATCGTCATCCGATCGGATCACTGTCCGACCGGATGACCACCCGAACGGATTGTTATCCGCACGGATTGCTGTCCGATCGGATTACCATCCGATTGAACCACTATCCGACCCCTTCATACTTTGTAACGTTTTACACTTCACTTATCGTTATGCTACCGAATCTATTCAGGCTGACCTTACTCGCTAAGCGCTCCCTTCAATCCATTCATCGCTGTGAGTATACTCGATCCCTTTTTGCTTTACGCACTTTTGGGTGTTACATACGTTACGAATATTCAAACTACAACAATCACACTACTCAATACTAATTGAACGCTAACCGTTAATGCATGTTATACGTGGCTCATGAATGCTTGTATGTTATGTTTACACATGGAATGTTGTCTACCGGCCTTAGTAACGATAGTACTATAGTTTGGACTCGGCACCCGTTCACACGGGGGTTGTTAAGGATTATTACTTGCATGGATTACGGTGGTAATCATGTATTGCGAACTGCCTCGGGTAGTCAACCCGCAGTCATTGGTATCGATGGATCTATGTCGATAACTAACGTGCTTCATTTCACTATGTGTACGTGCTGGTTATGCGTAAACGAATTCAAACTCTATATGTTATTATCAAACTTGTATGCTCACCTTTACATTTTATGTATTGACTTTATTTTAACGTATGTGACAGGTGCTTAGGACGCACTCTTGGTAGAAATTTGAGACTAGAATAAAGCTTTAGAACCCAGCAAATAGTTGTCTGTAGATAACGAATCAAGGGTCTCTAGAAGCAGATAAACAATTGCATTCTATTTAAATCTGAGTTGTCGGAATGGAATACTTGCCTAGATTTTTGTCTGTAATAATTGATTTACTGTTTGAGATACGGCATGGGACGTATTATTTTAATTGAATACTATTGATAATTGTTATGGAAACTTCTGGACAATCTGTTTCGCTCAGTGCCATGCCCCGATGATTCCGCCATCGGTTGGGGTGTGACAGATTGGTATCAGAGCCATAACTATAGGGAATTAGGCAAGACTCGACCTAGTCCGGGTCGGTGTCTTAGAAAACTAGTCTATACTTAAAAACCAACAGACCGACTTGTGCATAACCAGTAGGGATTATGTACTAGCTTACTCCTCGCTATTCTCGTTTATGCTACACTCTCACTGCACACGAATTTACAGCTATGAATAAGCGATAAAGTCGAGATTAGGGGTGAAAACCACAAACTCTTGACTAAAATGCTTGAATTAATGCTGTTTTATCAACTTATCGATGATTTCTTCTTTCTTTTTCAATAACGAACGCTTGTTCAACGGGGGAATTATACCAAATCAGGAGTGAAATCGATATTTTGATGAATAATCCCCTCTATCTTATCAAAAACAGGGACGAAGTTGTTGAGCTAGGGGTGAAACCCTAACCTTGACGACTTGTTCCGCACATTTTACAAGACTCCCACCAAAAGTCTCGACGGACTCCAACGACCTGAAGTCACGACACGACTAACGGGATGTGTGCCAAACGCCCAAGAATCGAGGCAAGGACACAGTCCTGAAAGTCAGACGTAGACGACAAGTCCTTGCGAATAGTTGAACCGCTTTGGTTAGTCAATGTCTAATAGCCGCAGACAATCCACTTCTCGAATTTTATGTGTTTTGATTCTGAGCTCGCAATTGCTGACTTTGATGATTCGCTGGGTTTATGTGTTTTATGTGTTTCATACTTAATTGTTAGCGTTTTGAGATATCATGGGTTTCGATCTAACGCCCTTTTTCTTTCACTACTCACACAATCCACTACACATCGCTAACAAATCGCTAATTTATGGACGACCTTATGCTACGATGTACGCTTATACTATGCTATTCGATATACTAAAACGCGACCGCTATATTCGAATGCTCGCTAACTTTGAAAGATAGGTTTCTGTATTTTGACTACCTCATATGACTAAATGCGTATGTGCTTTTGTGATTCTGTGCCTTGTGTGCTTAGGTGCTTCTGTGTTTATATGAATCTGTGAGTATGTGTCTATGTGTTTATGTGATACATGTTACATTGCGTGTTCCTAAGCTTTAATAAGTAGTAGATATGTGAGGGAGACTCGAATACAATGCGTTGAGTCCCGTGATGATGTCTATTGCAGACCATGTCGTCGGGATCCCGTCACGCACTTTCTCGCCAAGAAAAGAGAGACAAACGCCTTGCTTCCATCATCGCTAAAAGTGTAGCAAAGGCCGTGAGCGATGTTTATGAGAATGCCAGCAAATCGTCTGAGGAATCGAGAACCGAAGCTCCTAAAGCTACCGCGAAGACCTTCAGTTTCAAGCAATTCAAGTCGTGTGGGCCAAAGGAATTCACTGGCGAGGGAGGTCCCACTGCACTATTTCACTGGTTTGATTCCGTTGAGGTTACTCTGCGACAGAGTGGTTGCCCTGATGCCTTCGTACTCTGAATGCTACTGGCGTTTTCCAGTCCCGTGCACTAGACTGGTGGACGGCCGAGAGGAACAAGCGAGGGAACGATGCAACCTACGGTCTGTCGTGGGACAAGCTCAAGGAAGTTATGCTAGAGGAATTCTGCCCTCCTCACGAACGTCAAAAGATAGAAGATGAATTTTAGCACATACAGCAAAAGGATGGTGACAATGCTGGTCTCACTACTCGTTTCAAACAGCTCAGCATTATCTGTCCCGACCAAGTCAAGACTCCAGACATGGCAATCAAGAAGTACATCCGGGCCCTGCCCGACTGCGTTGCTGATTTCGTGCAACCGGCTAAGACTACGACGATCGAGGAAACTTATCTAATGGCCGCTGAAATCAACGACAAACGGGTTAAGGCTGGCGTCTGGGATAAGACTTCGAAGCATCTGCATCAAGCTACCGCTACCGCACCTACTGCCGAACCCACCTCATCGAGCAACAAGAGGAAGAACAAGAGAAAGAACAGTTCCAACAACAGGAACTGTGCGATCAGTGCTACACCAATTCAAGCTGTGCCAGCTCAACAGCGCCAAGTGGCAGCGCCTGTGGCCAATGCACCTCTTGCCAAGCGTGCATACACTGGGCCATATCCGCTCTGCCCTACCTGTACCTACCATCACCCAACTGCCATTGCTTGTCGTTTCTGTGCTCATTGCAATGTGTACGGTCACTTTACTGCCAACTGCCGTATTCGACAAGCTCCTGCTCATCAAGCTCTACTCACCGCCCCACAGGGACAACAAGCTCCTCCGGCACCCGCGGTCAAAGCCAGAGCCTGCTTCGCGTGTGGCGATCCTAACCATTTCACCAACATGTGCCCAAACAGGGTTGTGAAACAAGATCCCCAGCAGCAGCAGCAACAGCAACAACAGGCCGCACACGCCAGAACCTTCAACATCAACGTACGCCAAGCCCAAGCCGACAACAACGTGGTTAATGGTATGTTCCTTGTGAATGGTATTTATGCATCATGTTTGTTTGATACTGGAGCCGATAATTGCTTTGTGTCGTTCGAATTCGAGAAACTCCTTAGTCGTAAATGCTCCCAACTCTCCTCGACATTCGATGTTGAAGTCGCTACCGGAAGGACCGTCGCCGTCAGTTCTGTTATCCGTGATTGTACTCTTGAGCTCAACAATCACATCTTCCCAATCGACCTCATTCCGATACAACTCGGAAGTTTCAACGTCATAGTAGGCATGGACTTTCTACGCGAAAATCATGCTGAAGTTGTGTGTTACGATAAGATGATTTGATTTTCGCTCGCGAATGGTGATTTATTGTGTGTATACGGTGATACTACTTCAAAAGGTCTCAAGCTCATGTCATGTGTCCAAGCTAGCAAGTATCTCCGCAAGGAATACAAAGCTTTCTTAGCAAACATTGTAGTAGCGGAGAAGGAAAAGAAAGAGAAGAAGGAAGTGAAAGACGTTCCCGTGGTTCGTGAATTTCCTCATGTGTTTCCTGATGATCTTCCAGGTTTACCACCAAGTCGTGATATCGACTTTCGTATCGACCTCATTCCTGGAGCTAATCCTGTTGCTAAAGCCCCTTATCGACTCGCGCCATCCGAAATGCGCGGACTCTGAAACCAACTCCAGGAATTACTTGAGAAAGGCTTCATTCACCCGAGCAGCTCTCCATGGGGCGCTCCAGTCCTTTTCGTCAAAAAGAAGGATGGGTCGTTCCGGATGTGCATCGACTACCGAGAATTGAATAAGTTAACTATCAAGAACCGCTATCCCCTACCTCGCATTGACGACTTGTTTGATCAGCTACAAGGTGCTACGTGTTTCTCGAAGATCGACCTATGTTCAGGATATCACCAGCTACGCATACAAGAGGAGGATATACCCAAAACCGCATTTCGCACCCGATACGACCATTACGAATTTGTTGTCATGCCTTTTGGTTTAACCAACGCACCAGCGGTTTTCATGGATCTGATGAATCGCGTGTGTAAACCGTATCTCGACCGTTTCGTCATCGTATTCATCGACGATGTCTTGATCTATTCCAAATCGAAGGCCGAACACGCGCAACATCTACGTTTGTTTCTCGAGCTACTCCAGGGGAACCAACTCTATGCCAAGTTCTCCAAGTGCGAATTCTGGTTGGAGGAAGTTCAATTTCTGGGTCACATTGTTAATAGTCAAGGCATTCACGCCGACCCTGCGAAGATTGAAGCTGTCAAGAGCTGGGTTACGCCTAAGAACCCGTCTGAAGTCCGCTCCTTTCTCGGACTAGCGGGCTATTATCGACGATTCATCGAAGGGTTCTCGAAGATTGATGTGCCGCTTACCTCTCTCACACATAAAGACAAGCCTTTTGTTTGGAAAACCGAACAAGAGTCTGCCTTTCGAACCCTCAAGCACAAGCTCTGCAATGCTCCTGTTCTCACATTACCCGACGGAAACAACGATTTCATTGTCTATTGTGATGCTTCCAACCTTGGTCTTGGTTGTGTCCTCATGCAACGGGACAAGGTCATAGCTTACGCATCTCGTCAGCTCAAAGTCCACGAGAAGAACTATACAACCCATGATCTCGAGCTAGGCGTAGTTGTTTTTGCATTAAAGATTTGGCAACACTACCTGTATGGTACCAAGTGTACGATCTTCACCGATCATAGGAGCCTGCAACATATCTTTAATCAAAAGGAACTTAATATGCGTCAACGCCGATGGGTAGAACTTCTCAACGATTACGACTGTGAGATCCGTTATCACCCAGGCAAGGCAAATGTTGTTGCCGACGCACTTAGCAGACGGAGCTATCTGCTTAGCACTCGTAATGTTCAAGCCCAACACAATCTCGAAACCCTCATCCGCGATGCTCAACATGCATGCTTTAACGAACGCACCCTGAAGAAAGAAAGAAAGAATCTACCACGATGGAGCCCAGCTTGTAAGCAAATCCAATGGGATATTCCACTTTCTGGACCGAATCTGGATCCCTAAGCGGACCAATTTGTGACAGATTTTGATGGAAGAAGCCCACAAATCCCGGTATTCCATCCACCCTGGTGCCGACAAAATGTACCAAGATCTTCGTTATAAGTACTGGTGGCCGGGTATGAAAAGGGATATCGCTCTCTACGTCGGAAAATGCCTAACTTGTGCTAGAATCAAGGCCGAACATCAAAGACCCTCTGGCTTACTCGAACAACCACCAATTCCCATGTGGAAGTGGGAAAGTATAGCCATGGATTTTATAACCAAGCTACCGCACACGTCATCAGGTCACGACAGCATTTGGGTTGTGGTCGACCGCTTAACTAAATCAGCTCACTTTCTGCCAATACAAGAAGACTACAAGGTAGAACGATTAGCCCGAATCTACACCGACGAGATCATTTGTAATCATGGGACGCCTCGTGACATCATCTCTGATCGTGATGCTCGGTTTACCTCGCGACTGTGGGAAACGTTTCAAACGGCACTCGGTACATCGCTTAATCTAAGTACCGCTTTCCACCCTCAAACCGACAGTCAGACTGAAAGAACGATTCGTACTCTTAAAGACATGCTCCGTTCGTGTGTCTTAGACTTCGGTGGTAATTGGGATAAATACCTGCCGTTAGTCGAATTCTCGTATAACAACAGCTATCATTCTAGCATCCAAATGGCACCTTTCGAGGCATTATACGGAAGAAGATGTCGATCGCCTATTGTGTGGCACGAGATCGGTCATTCGCAATTAACCGGTCCTGAGTTATTACAAGAAACGACAGACAAAATTTTCAAAATTCGAGACAATCTGGTGAAAGCTCGGGATCGACAGAAAAGTTACGCCGATAAAAAGCGCAAGCCCCGTGAATTTGACGTTGGTGACTACGTACTCCTAAAGGTATCACCTTGGAAGGGTGTAGTCCGATTCGGCAAAAAAGGGAAAACTCGCGCCTCGATACGTTGGACCTTTTAAGATTCTGGAAAGGATCGGAAAAGTCGCCTACAGACTCGAACTACCGGAGGAACTTAGTAATGTCCATCTGACTTTCCACGTGTCAAACCTCCGAAAGTGCCTAGCTGACCACGACTTACACGTTTCTCTCGATGATCTACAAGTAAACGAAACATTACACTTCGTGGAAAGGCCTGTCAAAATCATGGATCGCCAAACCAAGCAGCTCAGATGCTCACGCATACCCATTGTGAAAGTCCGATGGGAAGGCAAACGAGGCGCAGAGTTCACTTGGGAACTCGAAAGCGACATGAAGGCCAAGTACCCGCAATTATTTAAAGGGGGAAGCTAGAGAGGGAAAGTAACATCGTGATTCAGATGTTTTGTACGATTTCATATCAATCAATAGAATCACCAATTATATTACGTCTCGTGTGTTCAGTCACGCTCGTGTACGGATTCCGCACGTCACACGTCCGGTTCGCAATCGTTTCGGAGTCAAAACCGGTCCGAATAGAAAGTTCTCAAACGTGATTCACGCTGTCGCACAGCTTCCTGCTTAATTTCGGGACGAAATTCCCTAAACAAGGGGAGGCTGTAACACCCCGTGTTTTCATAAGTCAAAGTCGAAGTCAAAGTCGAAGTCAAGGTCAAAGTCAACGACCGATTGCACGAATTTGACTTATAGTAATTTCCTTGTTTTAATTGTATTATGTGGAGTAAGTGTTGTTAATTGCTAAAATCGATGTGTGTTAATCGCTATCTAATCGACTTACGACTGTAAACTATAGGAAATAACAATCCGATAAAGTTAACTAACCGATAATCAAGCTATGCTACTCGACATCGAATCGTGATACGAACCGCAACTCAACTTAATGTGGTTATTATACGTGTGTGTGCCTTACGTGTTATCTGTGCATGTTTATTTATGTTGTTTTGTGGTAATCAAACGAACTCAATCGAAACTCGAACTCGAATTGTAATCGAACTATGATATTTAGTAGTTGGGACTAAAAGTAATTTGACTAGGAAACCCTATCGTGACGAGCCGTTCGCAATCGAAATCGAAATGTCAAAACTCGTCGCGCGAAACACTCGAAACGTGCGACTGATCAATCAGGCTCCCAGTCGATCGAACAGCCAACCGAACGGACTGCTGTCCGATCGGACAGGCTGTCCGATCAAGCTGCCTAGCCAATCGGCCGGCACTTACCCCTTTTGGCATCCTATAAATACTCCTGTCATTGTCATTCTTTCTACTTTTGGAAACCTCTGACCGACCAGCACGCTCAGCTCGTCTTTTCGCAGATTCCCCTCGATTCCGGTAAGATTTCATCCTAAATCTTGTACTTTCTTGATCTATACACACTCCTACACCTTTCTATCTTTCAAATCTTAACTTTTAACCGTGAAATCATCAAGATTCAAGTGTTCTAGGATGATGTCATCATGGGTTCTTGAAGAACTTCATGATTTGGCCTTAATCCACCAAGAATAGCTTGGATCTAGCCGATTTCCACATAAACAAACAAAGATCTTTAGTAGATCTAAACATATACACGGTGAAAAAGGATTGAAAGAGGAATATTCCAACTTCCTTTCAACTCTTTTTACACTCAATGCCTTCAACCGATAGAAACGGGGTCAGTGCCGGTTTACAAATCACTTCGGTGGTTGTATGGCTCAAGGTCCGGATTCTATCCACAAGGTTAACCGACCTCGGGTTGAACAATAAACTTCATACTGAACAATTCACTGGCTGGGTTTGGGTGATTCCTGCCCGACCGAGGGAACAGCCGTCCGAACAGGTGACGCCCTGCTAAGAAATTGTCAAGATGGTTGTCCGATCAAACACCTGTCCGATCGAACACCTGTCCGATCCAAAGACTAAACATTGCAATTCATTTGAATGCCTAACCGATCGGGTTGCCGGCCGATCAAACAGTCGTCCGATCACCCGAACTGAAGGGTAAAGGTACTTCAATGTTTTCAAATACTACAACAAAAACTTCAAAAGTCAAGCCATCATACAAAAACATATGCTTTTTATAAGAAGAAACAATCCACTCGAATCGTCATCCGACCGGATCACTGTCCGACCGGATGACCACCCGAACGGATTGTTATCTGCACGGATTGCTGTCCGATCGGATTACCATCCGATCGAACCACTATCCGACCCCTTCATACTTTGTAACGTTTTACACTTCACTTATCGTTATGCTACCGAATCTATTCACGCTGACCTTACTCGCAAAGCGCTCCCTTCAATCCATTCATCGCTGTGAGTATACTCGATCCCTTTTTGCTTTACGCACTTTTAGGTGTTACATACGTTACGAATATTCAAACTACAACAATCACACTACTCAATACTAGTTGAACGCTAACCGTTAATGCATGTTATAGGTGGCTCATGAATGCTTGTTTGTTATATTTACACATGGAATGTTGTCTACCAGCCTTAGCAACGATAGTACTATAGTTTGGACTCAGCACCCATTCACACGGGGGTTGTTAAGGATTATTACTTGCATGGATTACGGTGGTAATCATGTACTGCGAACTGCCTCGGGCAGTCAACCCGCAGTCATTGGTATCGATGGATCTATGTCGATAACTAACGTGCTTCATTTCACTATGTGTACGTGTTGGTTATGCGTAAACGAATTCAAACTCTATATGTTATTATCAAACTTGTATGCTCACCTTTACATTTTATGTATTGACTTTATTTTAACGTATGTGACAGGTGCTTAGGACGCACTCTTGGTAGAAATTTGAGACTAGAATAAAGCTTTAGAGCCCAGCAAATAGTTGTCTGTAGATAACGAATCAAGGGTCTCTAGAAGCAGATAAACAATTGTTGTCTATTTAAATCTGAGTTGTCGGAACGGAATACTTGCCAAGATTTTTGTCTGTAATAATTGATTTACTGTTTGAGATACGGTATGGGACGTATTATTTTAATTGAATAGTATTGATAATTGTTATGGAAACTTCTGGACAATCTGTTTCGCTCAGTGCCATGCCCCGATGATTCCGCCATCGGTTGGGGTGTGACAGCTTGGGCAACCAAAGCCTTCAAGCCATCTTTTTCTTCATCAAAGGCCTTCTGTTGAACAGCTAAGGCCTCCCTATCAGATTTAAGCTTTAATCGGCCAGCTTCAAAACCCTTTTTGAGGTCATTCATCTCAATTTTGTGTCTTCTCGTCAACTCACCCACTTTCTTGGCCCAAGCTAGCTCCTTTTCAGAAAAACTATCAATCTCTTTCTTCATAGCGGCAATCGAAGCCTTCATCTTTTCCTTCTTCTTGAAGTCTTCCTCATATTCCTGCATGCCCTTGGCAAAACGGGTAACACCTTCAGCCAAAAGGGCTGAAAGGTTGCAGGAACTTAGCATCATCCTAGAAATAAGATGATCAGCCTCCATCTCTGAAATAGCGCTTCGAACACCAGGAGGAGCAAAATGAGCTAAGGCTTCAGCACAAACAGCCGGGTCTTTAAAACTATCTCCAACTTTAACCCCCCAGTTGGGTACATAAACCTCTTGACCCTCTGAACCTTCGAAGCTCTCAACGCTTTTGACTGACGAACCTTGAATGACAGGAGTGCTACCTCTCTTAACCAATTTCTTCTTTTTGCTGGAAACAATCAACTCCTTCTCCTTACCCTTGCTAACATCAATAGCTTGATATGCTGACAATTCAATATCATCGCTAACATCGATAGGCTCCGAACCAGATGGTTGATCAGCACCTTTCAGATAGCGTTTTGAACGACGAGTGGAAACCTTGGAAGCAGCAGCCTTGGTAAAACCTTTGACATTGGGGACATTTACATATCCAGAACCCTCGAACCTATAATCAAAACCCCTAATAACCACATCCTCGCCCGAAGTGGCAGCAACATCATCAAAGGCAACGTCAGAGGTATCATCGCTTTTGATAAAATCAAGTGCAGACATAACTGCAAAACAAACATAAAAACACATGAGCAAACAAAGAAATAGGAACATAACAGCACAAGAAGAATAAATGCATACCCTTCCCATCTCTCAAGAGCACCGGGTCTCGATCACGTTTTTCCCACAACTTACTAAGACCCAACAACACCAACAAATGCTCGGGAAAGGGACGAAGCCTTGAAGGACACTCCCTAAGAGTTTCTAAAAAACGAGTATTTATATCAGAAGCAGAAGGCTCAGGTTCGTTCAAAACGGCATCCGGGTGTCTCCAAACAAGTTTAAAAGGAACAATTTCCTCCGACACCCAGAAAAACCGGTCATTCCAGACCCCAAGGGTAGAAACCATTGACGAAATCAAGCAAGTATCAACTTGAGTGGTCTCGAAGGTAAACCAGTCACCATTCTTAGCCAGTCGGAAAAAACGGTGGAATGATAAAAGAGTTGGATCATACCCGGAAGCCCGGCACAAAATTTCAAAATGTAAAACCCT
Source organism: Helianthus tuberosus (assembly GCA_030545235.1). NCBI lineage: Eukaryota > Viridiplantae > Streptophyta > Magnoliopsida > Asterales > Asteraceae > Helianthus > Helianthus tuberosus. Next base: position 78,553 of record JARYGA010029818.1, read on the forward strand.
AGCCATTCCAAGGGGATGAACCTGACCAAAAGATATGCGATAATATTCCAAAATATTCAAAACAAAGTTTGAAAACGGATGACGAAGATTGGAAAACTCAAAATACAAAGCAATCGAACCAAGAGGACATCGATCGATAGACTTATCACAAGCCGGTGCAACCGGTTTAAACTTCGTCCCTATTCCCCACTCCATACAAAACAAATCGACTTCCTCTTGAGTCATTCGAGAAAACGACTTTGCCAAATCCTTACGAGTACCCATGATATGCGAAATTAAACAGAAAAAACTAACCTGTTTTGAAAAAGGGGGAAACTTGAGAAAAAAGAGAGCAAATGATGTTCTTCTATTAAAGTATATGTAAATTAATGAGATAGAAAATAATATAATTAGGCGATAGAATTAAAACCGCCGCCTGACAAACTGCCACAAGTCATGTCAACTGTCTTGTCAAAATTCAAAATTCAAAAACCTCAACCGTTTCCAACCCTTCAAGCTTTGAACCCTTGAAGCCTTTAGGCAGTAGAATACATGTATAAAAGTCAGAAGTCTTTGAGCTCATTTCCCAAAAACCTCTGACTTTGGGGGCTGATGACGGGGGTAGCCCAAGACCAAATATAAATGACTTAAATACATGAATGCTCAAAAGGTTAAACGGTTCAAAGGTTAAAAACCAGGGGAGTTGAGATAAAGCAATGCGGGAACAGTAAAAGGTCACATCTCTGTATTGCTTCACCAACTCACCAGCCGCAAAAGTGACACAGACTCACAGAATGCACTATTTTATCCGCAGGTCAAAAGGCTTCAACCCCCGAAAGGGTAAGTCCCCCACTGCAAGCATGTTCACTAGTCAACACATTCCTCTTTGGGCCAAGGCTCTCCTTATATAAGTGACACTTCATTAAGTGAAAGACACTCCGATCAGCTCTGATTCCTGGAGAGTCTCTGATCATTGCTCTCGAGTACTTGCTTCATGCAAGTCACTTGCTTTCACATTCAACACACACATTCCGTTTGCTCATACATCCGAATCTGAACCCACTTCAGAGGAGGATCTTAAGCAAACAACAAAAACAATCTAGTGAACCTCTCTCCACGTCTTGTAAACGTGAGGGGACCCCACGACATGCGTTATGCAAAGTTGAACCCTTCAACCCTTTTGCCTAACCAGCCCAGCTACTATCCTTGGTCTACTATTTGTTGCATCAACAGGTCCCAACATACACTTACACCACTCGGAATTAATGGAATCGGGTTCAAGTCGGGGTAACCTTTAACTTAATTTATCTAATACTCTGAGAAATGATGCGACCAAACAACAAAGAGGTAACGTCCCCAGTAACGAGAAAGAAAGGAATCCTAAATTCCAATCCTAGCAGCCATGACACGTGATTTACTAACTGTCCAAGTTTCCACGGTAGCTTCGGAATATGTATTTTCTCTTAGTGACAGGCTTTTACCGATAACAAGAACAAGAGATGTACATATGTTTAAAAGATCACTTGGACATGGCGGATCGTGTACAACACCAAACAACTCTTAAAGACGTACAAGAGTTGATGAACGTACGCACGATGAACAAGTGCAAGAGGTACGAAGCGATCCCCTATCCGACAAAGAACTCGCCTACGATACATCAATTCGCATAAATGATTGTTCAGACAAAGAACGAACACGGAAAATAAAATCATGTTTTTCGAATTAATAATTGCAATTTTTAGAATTATGCTTTTTGTATTTCATTTTTTCTATTTTCTTGTTCCGAAAAATATAATTTGAAATTTATGTATCGTTTATGTCATAAAAAATATTAAAAGTGCACGTAAGAATTGGTTTACGAACCAGAACCTAAAAAGAACCAAACTGAAACCGAACCAAACGTGATCTTTCAAACCGACCAAACCAGGATGGAACTGAACCGAAACCGGTTTGAGAAAAACCTGTGAAGCAAAAAAAAAACGGTTTCCAACTGGATTCGGTTTCCAACTGGATTCGGTTTCAAGGGCGGACCTAGTAAGAGATCAGGGTGGGAGGGCGCACCCCTTGGAAAAAAAAAATTAGTGTATTTTATAGGGTAAAATTCTGGCCGCACCCCTTGGAAATTTGGTTAAACCCCTCATCCGCACCCCTTGAAAATATTTTCTGGGTCCGCCACTGTTTGGTTTTTAGAAATGATCGATGGGTGAAGCAGCTCTACTCTACTCCGGAGTCCGGAACTCATTGTCGTAGGCCATATTGACTCTTGATAGCGAAATTAAGCCCAATGAGATTTAATTTAGGCCCAACTGACTTTAGTTGCAACCCAATTAACATTAATTTGATTCTTGTTGCTAAACTCGAACAGCCAGAAATGTAAATACCGTCTAATTTTTAAGTATTACTTCTGTTAAGTCACCACTCACCAGCATCCGACCTTCCAAGTCACATATCTTCTTTTCAATGAAGATCACGTCCGGACTCACAACTACTCTCGCCGTTTCCAACGAAACGCCTTGCTAATGGCAAGGGAGAAGCTTCAGGCGGGCCAGGGGGTTAATGAAACAACAATGAGCAAGGACGTAGTGTTAATTTTACCGAATATTTGCGAAACTTTTTTTGCTTCAGATTTTTTTTTTGTAAAATATTGGATTTTTAAGAGTCCGACCCCCTGATTTGCTCAAATGTCGAGTAACTATTAATATGCATAAGCACATGCAACATCTCAATCTTAGGTTAATGAAACAACAATGGACAGGGGCACAACTTCTTGATGGTTGCGCCCCAGGGGTGCCCCGCCCCCACTAATTTTTTTATCATAGTGTTAATTTTACCAGAAAAAAAAATTGTAGCGTAAAACATTGGATTTTTAAGACTCTGGACCCAATTGATTTTTCGTCCAAGCTCCTCTACTGACAATGGGGATCTTAAAGCAATTTGCAAAAAGGGAATTATTAACAAGATCCAATAATAGTCCAATAAATCATATTCTTAAAGTTCAACTTTCAACAAATTGCAGACATCATCTTTCATCATAAGATTCAATCCGAGACTGAAAAAACTTGCATATTTACAAAAAGAATCCCTTAATTTCACATCAATATATTGTTAAAAGACGTCAAAGTTAAAAGAAAAAAAAAACAAACCCTTAAAAAATACAGTAATTAAGGCTTCAGACAATGTTGGATGCCGGTACCACTCCTTTCGTCTAACTTTGAATGTTTCTATTTGATGTCTTATCAAATGGTCCTAAGAAAATAGAGAGAATCAACATTTTCATTCATACCTCAAAACATAACATATAATGCCATTATATAGGCTTACAAACAAAAGAAACTAACAATATGATAACCGACTGGAACATGTAAACTAATAACCCACTATTCAAGGAAACAAAGTAACAAATACATGCAGTAACCCACGTTTACTTGGAGACATTGAAATGCATGACAATGTGGGCTTGGGTCTCAAGGAGATGCACATATCAATGTCAACCTGAGAATATGAGCAAATAAGTATGCTTACCGCCTTAGTGACCTCATGCGTGTTTGTGTACGCACACATGCTCAATATTCATATAGTACTGAAATGTTTGTTCTAATGGCAAATATAAGAATAACAAACATACCAAAAATCATTCCTCAAGGATAGCACGCCCTAAATTAGTGGCAAGAGCCACCCTAACAGAGCTCGAGGCCTCTGGCGGCAGTGCCACCTCAACAAAATCAGGGCGCAGTCTTGCCACCGATAATTCTTGCAACTTATTCAGTAGCAGATTAGTCTGAGATACGTTCAGCAGAGGCCGCTCTTGCCAGTTGAGCAACTTCAACTACAAATAAAAAGAATGTGATCATATAAAAACAGAGCATATGATCAAACTAAACATGATAGCGCAATGAAAAACTAGGAATGACAATAACTCACCGAATCATACATAAGAGGCAGCCAAAACCGTTGAGGCGTAGAAGGATTTTTCATAAGCTGATGCGTCGCCAGATAAAAAAAAATCAATACATTGTGATATTTTGTAAATAATATTATGTGTTTATCAAGCATACCAATATTAAAGCTTCGACAGCTTTTCGAGCGGCATCGATAGAAACGCCATCTTGGACCTGCTGCAGAGATTTCTTGAAATCCCGGTATCTATGGAGGCACCAATTATATATTTCAAAACAAAACAAGAAACAAAAATAATTAAAAAATAATTAAAATTTAAATTCAAAAACGTACTTATGAAGAAACTCAAGGCCCCCTGCAGTTCTAGATTCCGAGCCCAATAATTCAATTAATCCTTCCCATTGCTGCAAAAAAAAAAAAAAAAATACCGATGATCAGCTATTTGAGTTTCAGACAATACACGCTGAAAGTCTGAAACACACAATACTTACCTCGAAACTCTCGTCGGAGATTGACTTTCCGACAAAGTCAAACAACTTTTGAGCGATTCGATTAAGGCGAGTTTCATCGCCGGCTTGTTGTAGCCAAAAGACGCCTGCACCTTTCCTACCATGCTTCCAGTGATGCACTCCAGCAATCTGTTTTTAGCGGTAATTATCGAGTTATATTTTAACAGATTTTCCAACTTTTATAAGAAAATGGTGAATCAAAAACAAGTTATTACCTTCATGGCGTTTGAGCTCACGCTATCAAGATCATACATACGACATATCTCGATGTTCTTGAGGAGAACTTGACTATGATATGCAGGTTGCTTGTACAACAAGATTTCCAACAACCCAACTCCATGTTTCATACAAGATATCAAATATATCGGAGCAATCTGCAAAATCAATATAAAAACAAATAACTAACATGCTTGATTACAGACTTACAGTAGTGTAAAAATTAACAAGCAAGCACTCACTTGCCAAGTCAAGGCATGAGAAGATAACACTTGAGCATAAACGAGTCTATGAGATTCCTCTATGCTAATCCCCCCTAAATTATCGCGTTCTTTTAACAGAATTTCTGCCTCAACACTGCCAGCTGTCAGCAACTCTGTAGCATGGGCAATCATCCTACCCCCATAAAAAATATTACGGATAAGAATACATGATATATAGAAAACGAATATATATGTGTATAATCCTACCATGGACCAAATGATCTCGAGCACTCAGCCAATACAACCTGAAAAACTTTAAATTTTAAGAAGTCACATTTATAATAGAGTAAAATGCCATTTTCGTCCCTGAGGTTTGGCCAGTTTTGCGACTTTCGTCAAAAGGTTTGTTTTTCCGCATCTGGATCCAAAAGATTTGAAATCTTGCCGTTTTCATCCGGCTCGTTAACTCCATTCATTTTTCTCCGTTAAGCCAGGGATATTTCCGGCTCCTTTGTTAACTTAAAGGGTAATTCGGTCTTTTTCACTTTCAATTTTAAGAAGTCACATTTAAATAAACGTACACAAATGAACATAAACGAGCAAACATAAATGAACACGTTACCGAACGTTCACGAACGAACGCAACCTCTGTTCATGTTCGTTCGTTTATCTTAACGAACAAAATTTCTTGTTTGTGTTCGTTCATTTATTAAAGGAACAAACATAAATGAACTTCCCATCGAACGGTTCACGAAATGTTCGCTAAACATTTGGTTCGTTTACAGCCCCTACTCTTTATAATAACGTAAAATGGTTTTTAGGCCACTTGTTACCTCTGTATTTTCTTCAAGAATCCCAAGTATAAGTCGCATGAGTTTATGGTGAGTAGAAATTGGTTTCAACTGGATGCATTTTTGAGCTAGGACGTACATACTTTCTAAACCCTGCACACATAAAAAAACCGTATTGATGGCATAAATCATTTACCAATTATAGTTTAACGGTTATTTAGGTCAAATGTTACTCACCGAAGTAAAGGGCCTGATATATAGAAAGTGAGCAATATACAGCTCAACCCAATGACAGGTGGCACTGGACAGAGTACTAGTGTTTCCCAACAAAATTTGAAGCAAATTTTTCAGGTTTTCTTTGGTTTGATTATGACTGCACTGAAGCCAGAACGCACTACAATCCAGTTTGGTTATTTGCGCTCGCCATTTCTCCCATGCCTAGCAGAATTTGTTAATCATTAACACACTTATTTCAAAAAAAAAATCAGTTGGTAAGTTACTTTAACGTTTAAAGTGTATATTGATTAAGTTTCTTACCCTCATAAAATCAGACTTATTATTATAACATTCACCTAACTTTCCAGATGGTAAATCCACACGCATACGTGGCATTTTTGATACGAGAACTGCAACTGCTTCTACAAGTCCATTCTCTGTCTGTAACATAAATGGCATTAATAGTTAATATACTCTACACTAAACTACATATCAATTATTACTCTAGAAAAGTATTTGATTATAAACCTCGCGAGCTCCTAGCTGATTAAGTTGATAAGATCCATGTAAACGCAACAATTTCACCACAATGTCTAGCCAGCCAACTGCAAGTGCTGAAGAAATTGCTTGCCAATATGCAGGCTCATTTTCAACTGCCTGAGAAGACAGAGTAAATATTTCATATTGTGTATATTTATAAAAAAAAATATAATTACAATAAACGATACAAAAAATGTAAAAGCATAAGTAATATCAATTTCAAACCTGCATATTAATAAGTTCTGCTTGAAACTCAACCAGCCTTAAATGAACAGTTGGCACTTGTCCAGAGAACAGAGCATCATAATCCTGAAGTATAATCATCGATTAACTAATTTCACCTCAAGCAATCAAACAACATGTAAAATAAGTAAATAACAATAACGGCATTCATTAAACAAGGATTAAGTTAAGAATACTCACAGATAACCAATCAACAAGTTGTTCAGGGATCCAAGGGTGAGACTGTTTGTCTGCATAAAATATTTCCAGCAGCTCCCATGCAGCTTTCAAAGAGCTTGGCTCCTCAACCTTCTATCAGAAAATTTATATAAATAAAAGGATGGGTACATCAAGCTCATAATGCCCAAATGGAGCAAACACAAAGAAACAAAATGTAGCAAATAACAATTCAAGAACAGAATTACCTTCAATACTCTCTTTGGATCTTCGATTAACGAGGGAGGACTAGATTTCTTGCTTCCTAGAAGAGAATTAATTTGTTTGCTATACTCGAGAACATATTTTGACCTAATCCCATGAAGTGAAACAACACTCTATAAGAAATCACTTCCATATGCAATATATTCACAATCCGAAAGAACATTCAAAAGTCCTAATCACTTTGTTTGTTCTAAAATTCAAAAAAAATATATCTCTATTACAGTGTAATGAAATACAAAAGTCTAATCACTTTAAATTCAGTAATTCTGTTCTTATGCATAACAATCTATACCTAATAAATAAGTATCTTGTTGTACCACATGTCACAATTCTCACACAAGATTCATTTCCCCGCTTTTTCGTATTTCACCGCTTCGTATTCTATTTCTTAACTTAAAAAGGCCAAACATATCTTATCTCAATATGTCGTTTTATAATTCCTAAATCTTCATACTAACTATTTAATATTAAATTTTCATCATGTGTAATACGTGAGTTTCTAACCTTGTTAAGCAATTCTCAAATATTAGACTACCACAACCTCCTGCACAACAATTCACACATAAGGCCTAAGGGGGCGGTCAGTGATATAACGCGTGATACAAACTTCAACGCGTGGAACAATGCATTTTCCCACCGCCACCTCTTGTATAACGCGTGATTGTTCCACGGTTTGATGATTTCGTTATTTTTTCAACGCCGTGATGGGTTTTATTGTGAGGGTAATTGTTGGTTTGGGGGAAATTGTTGGGTGTGGTGGTGAGTGATGACCATTGCCACCAAAAAAGGTTGTGAGTGATGGAAAAATGGTT
>JARYGA010029819.1:0-33034 GCA_030545235.1 Helianthus tuberosus
CTGGTCAAAGCTGAAAGTCAAACACTATTTGACTTTCGTGCTTAAAACGCGTAAAAGAACGAAAGAATACTTACAAGAGGTCCAAGAAAAGGAGGTTTGATTTGAAAATTCTCAGGTATGAAATGTATACACTTCAACTTATAGAAATTGATCAGATCAAAGGTGAGTTGCAAATGAGAAACTTGGGGTTTATATAGATTTCGGGTAACCATTAAGATCATTCCTTGAAAACCGAGCTTCGATCTGTGCCGTACAAGTGTGCCCATGGTTTTAGAATACCATGGGTGCCCCAAAATAGCCCATAGAATGATTAAAAACCGTTTCCAACCGTGGGGAACAGCTGGAACAAGCTGGAAAAAGATTTTTGCAGATCTGGGCTGCTTACACGGGCCGCATAAGATGAGCCTCTAGGCTTACGCGCCCCGCCTGAGCTAGGAAACTCAACAACAGTTTCAAAATGTGCAGTTTTGGTCCCTGCAAGTGTTTAAGCCCCATTTTGACACGTTTAAAGCCCGTTAAGCCATTTTCAAGGCTCTAAAATGATTCCTAAACATAAGGGACATGAAACATGTTCAAAAATATGTCGAATGTTGGTTCGTTTGGCCGTACGATCACGTTATTCGGTTAATTACGACGAAACACGAACGGACGTGAAAAATGATCCAAATTACGCGACAAATGGAATTTTATCATGCCAATCACTAAAACAAAATATTTTAATGATTACATAAATTTTTGGATCTCCATATGTATTCAGAACGTAAGTTATGCGCGAATATGCAAACTTATGCACTGTTTGACGCTTTTAGTCCCTGAATGACCAAAAAGTTTATTTTAGCACACCGAACCCCTCAAAGCCTATTTCTAAGCTATGTAAAGGATATTTAGGGTATTTTTAACTTATGATCAAGTTCCAGAATGTTTGTTACAGTACGAATCGGCATACTTTCACAGTTTGTCAAAATTAGTCCCTGTAAGCGAATAAACTTGATTTTGCCAAACCAAAGCCTTCAAAACTTATTTCTAAGTTATGTAAAGGTTATTTAAGGTATGTTAAGCATAAATTGATCTTCTGGAGTGTTTGTCACATTATACTGATTACGTTTACGTATCAGTTTGCGTATAACTTTTCAGAAAGCGATATAGAGTTTGAAATTGAACAAAAATCAAAACATGAAAAATGTCAAACATAAACAAACAAATATTGGAATCAAATAACATTGTTTTATTAATAACTGAACTGATTAAGGTTTATACAATGATTACAAGCATAGGTGTCACAGGTAACGTGTTCCACATTTTGTATACAAAACCCCAACATACCGACAGTAAATGAAGAACTACAAAGACTCAATCACTGCTTAATCACATTGTAAAACATTTAAGGTTTTGTAAAACAATTTACAAAAAGGTTTACAAAAAGAGGATAAACTCACATTGTTGTCTTAGATTTCTTCTAAGGTTTCCTGGTGATTTATCTATAATTTACACAAATGTACATATGTTAGTATAATAACCCTTTATTTATATTAACGATACCCTCCTCGAGATGGCATTCCAACGACTACGTCAGGCAGAACCACGACAGCCGTTACGGAACCCTGGATCAATCGGGCAGCGTATCTAATACGTAACCGGGGTTATAATACTTACAGCGGAGCAGAACTTCGTTAATTAGGGGGATATTATACCCGAGTATTATGCCTACTATATGAAAATTGAGAGAAAGAAAAGATCGTGAGCGAGTTTCGACTGAAGGCCCGATGCCCTCTTATATAGGGCTGAAATTCGAGTCTCTCGCGGCCTGCGTAAGATGAGTCCTCGGGTTACGCGACCCGCGTAGTAGGGGGGTCTAGGTCGTAGGTGATCTGGGTCACAATATAGGTTCAACACGTATTGCCACGTGTCAGCACCGGGGTCGCCGGATCTTGTATCTGTCGCGCCCTGCGTAAGATCTTTAAGAGATCTACACGGCCCGCGAGCGACCTAAAAATTTTGTTTTTATTTTATTTTTCTAAAAATAAAGGTATTCGGGTCCGTTTTCGCGTACGGGGTGTCTGTTAAGACATATGGGAATATTTTAAGATATATTAGGGCGTCAGAAAAAATTTCAGGAGGGTTATTATAGTCACTGTGCTAAACCCAGCTATTCAGAACCCTGTTCAATTTCAAGCAGATCCAGCACAAGCTCGTTTCCCGCCCGGTACCTGCTACAACTATGGCGAGACGGGTTATTTCAGGATCAAATGATCAAAGACTGTCAATGCAAATCTGACCCACGGATGAGCATTTGGCTGATTGGAAGATGATGTGGCTTTGAATAACTTGAATCTTATGCTTTTGTCTCTTTTGTTTCTCTTGAACTCTGAAGCAATCTATTTGGTTTATAAATAAATGGTTGTTCACAATTCTGATGTACAAGTGTAGTTACATGTGTGTATGGCATACCCCTAAAATACCTACACTAAAGAATTACGTTCTTTACAAACTGCTCTTGTAGTTCTCCCATTCATGTGATCTCTCATTCTAAATACTCGTTTCATTCTAGGAAACAAAGTACAGAATATAAGAGACATTTTGTGTAATCGTGCTTTTTGCACGTCTGTGCCTTTGAATCCTTGGTTAGATAACTAAGGGTATTTTTCGATCTCATACCAATATCATTACATTCTAGTTTCCATAACAACATACATAGTATATGTTTTTCAAAAACAACCTTCATAATTTCAAAATATTTCATATAGTTTGAAAACAATTTTTAACACAGTATATTTCCTTATATCAAGTGCATGATTTCAAAAACATTATCCATATTTTTAACCTTATACATAATTTAAAAAATTTATCTCGCGTGATTTTTAAAACATTTTATAAACATACTTACATATGATTTTAAAAGCATCATCCCTGTTTCCAAAAACCTTATACATGATTACAAAATTCATCTCACATGATTTTAAAACAATTTATAAACATATTTACCTAATACATCTACCGTAGGATTTCAAAAGAATTACGTAAGATTTCAAAAACATTTTTTTAAAAGAACCCCATACATAGTTTTCGAAAAGAAACATTCTGCTTGTATGATTCACTTAACATACGTAGTACCCAACCTCCAAATTCTGCTTCATATGTCGCCTTGGCATACCTAGCGCCTCAACTTCATAAACATTCTACCTTGTGTTTCAACTTAAGCACGTCTAGTGCAAGATTTCGAAGCGTCTCCCGCTATTCAAATTCCAAAACCCATATAGGATCTTCTTATCTTTACAATTAGATCCTTGTGGATGATTATCGTTCAAATCGGAGCCCTTAATTGAATTCTTTGTATGCCTTGATACGTACATTACGAATTCAATAAGGACAAAGTCGAATTCCTATTAAGATCTTCCTATCTTCATAGTTAGATTTTTGAAATATTTAAATTGCCAAATGAAATCCACGGATTGGATTTCTGGTGTGCTTTAAATACTCGTGTTCAAGTTAACAAACAATTTAACAAAATGATAACAAATTTAAGATCAAGTTAAACAATTATGTGATTGTGTGATTATGTTTTATGTGTTGTATTTTTGTGTAATCTGATTTTTCATTATCCAGATCCTCGTAGAATCCTCCATATCTTCATATGAGGGATTTATAGTAGGATATCCAAAGGTACTACCTTAAATCCTAAATGGGCTTCTACGTAGTAGTTAAGACCCTTGGATTATATAGTACTATTCCATAATTCCAAAGAGACCCTTTGGGTGGTCTACTTAGAAAGATTGATTCGGAATCTAGTTAAGAATCGCATGTGATGATATAGCTGAAAAGACTCCTTGGTTGTCTATTTAAAAAGATCATTTATTGATTTAATTAAAAGGACCTATGGTGGTCTAATCACAATCATCACAGGTTTGTTCATTCCCCTACACATTATAAAATGCACTGTGTGGACTATGCAAGGAATTACGTAATTATGGATGCATACATAATTATGAAATTCAGTGCACGGAAACCACAGTAAGATTTATCATGTGTAAGAACCGATAGTGGCAACAATAGCGAAACGTGAACAATGTCATGGAGGTACGGTGGACGCACCAATGGCGCTTCATATACTTGTATATAAGTGTCCCTCTTACATTGCAAACATGATGTTATTTAAGTTACTAGAAGTTCATAATCCAAACCAGTGTTGTTTTATCTTTTCGACTTCATGTTTCGATCTCTCACAAGTTTCCTCTAAATAAATTTCGGGATGAAATTTCCTGAAGTAGGGGAGACTGCGACATCTGTTCCTCCACAGCCATCATACAAATACCAAATCAATGAAATATTGTGTTTTATACTTGGGTTTTGCATAAATATGTGTATCATTTGCACATATCAATTCTTGTTCGATTCCGAGCTCTAAATCGCTTTCTAGAACGTTATACGTGAACTGATGCATAAAGGTAATCATTTTAAAGCGACAAACACTCTGAAATAGTGACATAGGATTAACATACCTTAAATAACCTTTACATAACTTAGAGATAAGTTTTGGAGGGTTTGGTGTGTCGAAATCAAGTTTATTCGACGCAGGTACTATTTGCGTCAATCTGCAAAAGTCTGCTGATTCGTATGGTATCGAACATTCTGGAACTTGATAATAAGTTAAACATACCATAAGTATCCTTTTCATAGCTTAGAAATAGGCTTTGAGGGGTTCGGTGTGCAAAAATAAACTTTTTGGTCAAACAGGGACTAAAAGCATCAAAAAGTGCACAAGTTTGCATTTACGCGCATATCTTACGTTCTGAATATATCCGGACATCCAAAGATTTTTGTAATCATTAGAATATCTTATTTTAATGATTGGAATACAAAAATACCATTCGTCGCATAATTTGGATCGTTTTTCGCGTCCGTTCGAGTTTCATCGTAATTAACCGAACAACGCAACCGTACAACCAAACGAACTGACATCCGAGATGTTTTTGAGCATATTTCATGTTCCCTATACTTAAACTTCATTATTGAGCCTTGAAAATGGGTTTACGGAGTTTAAATACATCGAAAATGGCTTAATAATGTTGCAGGGACCAAAACTGACAAGTTGGCAAACTTTCTGGAACTGGGCATGTGGTGGCGTCACCCTATCTGGGCAGAAAATCATGTTTCAGCAATGGCAGGTCCATTTTCAGCATCTAACTTGAAGTTTAGGGTCTTTTTTGTAACATTTGCAATACCGTTTGATGGTTTATGGGCACCCCTAGTATTCCAAAACCAGATCGAAGCTCAATTATCGAGGAACGATCCTAACAGTTCTTCAAACTCTATATAAACCCAATTGAATTTCTTTCATTCCTCATATTTGAATCTCAATCTCCTTCTCTAAGTTGAAGCTCTTCTTGTGAAGCTTCATACCTGAGAAATTTTGAGTTCAAATCTTCAAGTCTTTGACCTTTTGTAAGTTTCCTTCATGGTTGTTCTTCTATTTCAAGCATGAAATTCAAACAATGTTTGACTTTCTGCTTTGACCAGTCAACGGTCAACACGAAGTTCGTTTGAACTTCGCAACGTGAGCGTAATCACGATGGTCATAGTCCTTTGTGACTCTACCTACTGATTACCACGTTGTTTAGGCATAGTGACGAGTCATAGTTTCGGTCAAAATACACGTTTATGCGTATTTTGTAACCAAACTGTTCTTGGGTATCAAAACCCTTTTTCAAACTTCGTTAAACATGTTTTAACATGTTTAACTCGTCAGTTTTAGTTTAGTGCTTATATAGGGTCGTAAGATAAGCGGTCTAAACAATCGCTTAGACTTTCAAACCCGACCCGTTTGGTCGATCATTAGGATCCGACCAAACACATTTTGTGACCATAGTTATATAGGGAATAACCTTCCGAGGTTATACCTTATGGTCACTTCGTTTAGTTAGTTGTATGATAAGTAGTTTATATGCCTTAGGAAAATGACCAAAATGCCCTTTTTACGTATAAATTCATTTTAATCATATGTAACCTAAGTTTTTACATCTAAACTGATTAGGTAACATTATTAGACATGTTAAGGCATATAATGCTTATCATAGGACTAGTTAGGCGGTCCGAACGCGTTTTACGCGAACGACGCGTTAAAGTAGCGTAAGCTACCTAAACGGGTCATAATGGGTCGTAAGCACTTAGGATAGGTTTCGATTTAGTATGTAGGCTTTGTTAAACCATATTATATGAGTTCCAATACTCATTTGGTTTACGAAACCTCATTCTATCCGATCTTCCGATTTAGGTCCGGTTTATTAACATAATTACCTATATAAGGCGCCGTTTGATTTCCGTGATTCCTCTAACTTTGCTTGGTTGTTATTCAAGACTTCTAAGCATTCTCAGGTGAGTACATAGTCCCCTCTTCTACGTTTTCAAATGTTTTGGGGTGAAACACATGTGCCTACTTGTTACTTTCATGTTTTTCATGCTTTTATAACATATACTTGATATGTTCATTAGTACACATATAGTACATGATTTCCATTATGTTATGCTATGTATGTTCACTTAGCATGTTAGCACATTGATTTTCATATATTGCATTTTGTTGCATATGTTCACTCAGCATATGGACACATTGTTTTATATTGCATTTTTGTTGCATATGTTCACTCAGCATATGGACACATTGTTATACATTACTACTTTGTATGTTCATTTAGCATATTTAGTACATTATTTTCATAAAACATGCTTACACTTGGTATGACATTTGGTTTGTTTAAACGGGACATAAATACATTCATTAACACCGATCATGCCGCTCGGTAGTAGGTAGTGGTACCATAGGACTTGACAACTCCCATTTCTGAAATCCTAGGTTTGTTTGGACGTAAGGAATTACCGAATCCGAATTCATTTTTGGTAGACCTTGTCTAGGGTTTATCCTACAGTCGCAAGGCTTGGATGTAGGCGTTTAACATTACCGCATAGATGTTTGTACCAGTAAAGCATGCATTAATTTTACAAAACATAACTTTTGATTTAAATTATGATTTATCAAATAAATTGTTTTGTACATTTCTTTCATATAGGGTTGAGTAAATTCTTTTATTCACTATACATTACATTTGATTATACATGAACATTTTAACATTGGTTAAAACATTACATTTTGATGGTTTGTTTGGGTAAGTGATTTAAATAACAAGGCGTGTGTAATATGATAAAAGCATGGTGGATACGCCGCTGGTACTTCCTATATATAAGTGCTTTTATGATATTACATATCGTAGCGTTATTTAAACCATTTCAGTTTAGACATATTACATTTCACACAAATAACATATTTGTACAAAACATTGTTTTACAAACAACATATTTTATACAAACTCATTTTTACTTGGTTATTTATTTATCTATGCGTCTTTCTTTTATATATCATCTGATTTCTATAAATATTGTATGAATTATAAAAGAAAACATTTTACATGGTTTATGACTAATTTTTGTTAACATTGTCTTTAAACTTACAAGTCATGAATCCTATTTTAATAAAACCTATGTATCTCACATGCATTTTTATGCTGACGTGCCTATTTTCACATGTGTTTTCAGGAGATGATGCATAGGATTGATCAATACACTTAGGCGGACTTGGGCCTTAGTGACATTAAAAGATGCAAGACTTGTTAATTATGTTATGTTTCTTTGTTTTTAAGACAATGTAACCTCTTGTAAGTTAATAAAACAAAATTTAAATTACAATGTGTTGTGAAACAGTAATTCTGTTACGACACTCCCCAATGATTCTGTCGCGATTTGTTGTTTTACGCGGTCGGGGTGTGACAAAACCTTTGATAAATCGGCGGTAATAGCTTGCCAGTCCGAGAAAAGAACGGACTTCAGACGGATTCTTGGGTGTAACCTAGCTCTTAACTGCTTCAATCTTCATAGGATCGACATGAATACCTTGACTATTGACAATGTGACCCAAGAATTGGACCTCCTCCAGCCAGAATTCGCACTTGGAGAACTTGGCATAGAGACGGTTTCCCTAGAGTAACTCAAGAACTAAATGTAGATGCTGCGAGTGTTCGGCTTTTGACTTGAAATAGATCAGGATATCATCGATGAACACGATGACGAAGCGGTTGAGGAAGGGTTTGCACACTCTATTCATTAGATCCATAAAGATTGCGGGGGCGTTAGTCAAACCAAAAGGCATGACAACAAACTCGTAGTGACCGTATCGAGTTTGAAAAGCGGTTTTCGGTATATCTTCTTCTTGGATTCGCAGTTAATGATAGCCTGAGCGTAGATCGATCTTCGAGAAACACGTAGCACCTTGTTACTGGTCAAACAAATCGTCGATTCAAGGCAAGGGGTATCGATTCTTGACGGTAAGCTTATTCAATTCCCTGTAGTAAATGCACATCTGGAACGACCCATCCTTCTTTTTAACGAAAAGGACTGGTGCGCTCCATGGGGAGTTGCTAGGGCGAATAAAGCCTTTATCAAGTAGTTCCTGGAGCTGACTCGAGAGTTCGCGCATTTCAAAGGGAGCGAGGCGATAAGGCGCTCTAGCAACGGGATTTGCTCCAGAAATAAGGTCGATTCGGAAATCGATATCACGAGTGGGAGGTAAGCCTGGTAGATACTCAGGGAATACGTTGGGGAATTCACAAACTACAGGAACGTTTTTTACTCCGGGATTACCTTTCTTTTCCTTCTCCGCTACTACGATGTGCGCCAAGAAAGCTTGGTATTCCTTGCGGAGATACTTGCTAGCTTGGACACATGACATGAGTTGCAATCTCATTGAAACAACTTCACCATAAACACATAATTGATCGCCATTCGCGAGAGAAAAACGAAACTCTTTATCGAAACAAACGATTTCAACATGATTTTCCCGAAGGAAATCCACGCCTACTATGACATCAAAGCTACCGAGTTGCATCAAAATGAGATTAATCGAGAAAACGTGACCATTGAAATTGAGAGTACAGTCACGCAGAACAGAACTGACTGTAACGGTTCTTCCAGTGGCAACTTCTACGTCGAAGGTTGATGGGAGGTTAACGTGCCTACGATTTAGGAGTCTTTCGAATTCGAACGATATAAAACAGTTATCGGCTCCAGTATCAAACAAACACGAAGCATATATACCATTTACGAGAAACGTACCATTAACTACATTGTTGTCTGCCTGAGCCTGGCGGGCGTTGATGTTGAAGACGCGCCCGCAGGCTGCTTGCTGAGCTGGCTGCTGCTGCTGCTGTTGTGCTGGTTGCTGCTGTTGTGGCTCTTGCTTCACTACTCGGTTCGGGCACATGTTTGCGAATGGTTGGGATCACCACACGCAATGCAAGCTCTAGCATGGATCGCGGGTGCAGGAGCTGCTTGTTGGCATTGGGGAGTAGGGAGTAGAGCTTGTTGAGTAGTAGCTTGACCTTGAAATGGAGCTGGAGCTTGTCGAGAACCATTATGGCAGTTGGTGACCGTACATGTTGCAATGAATGCAGAATCTGCATGCGATACCAACCGGTTGATGATAAGTACAAGTAGGACAGGGTGGATCTGGCCCAGTGTATGCACGCTTAGCTGGCTGTGCATTTGCCACATGCGCCGCTACTTGGCGGTGTTGAGGTTGCGGTTGGGTTGGTTCGAATTGAAGTGGTGCGGCAGTAACTGCACAGTTCTTGTTGCTGGAACGACTGTTGTTCTTCCTCTTGCGACGTGATAGCTTTGAAGATTGCTGTGCGGTGGCGGTAGTTTCAGCGGCGGTTGCAGCGGCTGGAACAGCGGTGACTTGATGCAGGTTCTTGGAGACTTTATCCCAGTAACAAGACTTGACTCGCTTATCGTTGATCTCAGCAGCGAGTAAGTAGGTCTCCGCAATCGTTGTCGTCTTTACAGCTTGAACAAAATCAGCCACGCAATCCGGAAGAGCACGAATATACTTCTTGATGGTGATTTCGGGAGTCTTAACTTGGTCTGGACAGATTATGCTTAGCTGCTTGAAGCGAGCAGTCAACCCAGCGTTGTCACCGTCCTTCTGCTTGATTTGCCAGAACTCATCCTCCAGCTTTTGGCGCTCGTGGGGAGGGCAGAACTCTTGCATCATAACGTCCTTCAACTCATCCCACGATAATCCATAAGCTGCATCATTTCCGCGTTTGTTTCTCTCGGCCGTCCACCAATCCAAGGATCGAGATTGGAAGACGCCAGTGGCGTTAAGAGTACAGAGATCATCTGGACAGCCACTCTGGCGCAGGGTGACCTCGATCGAATCAAACCATTGGAACATGATCGTAGGCCCATCTTCACAAGTAAATTCTTTCGGTCCGCAGGCTTTGAACTGCTTGAAGCTAAAACTAGCTTTAGGAGATTCAGTCCTGGAATGACTTGCTAGCATTTTTTTTCAGCTCACTAACGATCTGTGGAATGACTTTCACGATCTGAGTTGCGACGAGAGAAGCGAGTCGCTTGTCAACTTGCTTGCATCTAGCAGCTCGGGAGTGAAGTGATCCAGATGACGACATTGTCTACAACAGACATCGCCATAGGACTCAAACTCAATTTCGATTAATCCTAGTATAGTATAGCGATTTACCATAACGCTCAGGAACACATCGAAGCATGCAGCACATAAGCCAAAGAAACACGTAAACACGTATAATCATAGAAGCACGTAAGCACATAATTCACGTAAGCACATGTTTACACGTATTCATCTTCCTATTTTGCACGTATTCACCTTCCTATTTTGCACATATTCACCCACATGTGATGACTGTGTCCCTTATCATCCAAGTTTTGCGCGTTCGAGGATAGCGATTGCGAATAAAGACTAGCGGTTTGTTGGAGCGTGGTGTGAATTGTGTGTGGTTTGGGCGGAGCGAGAAGCATGAAATCGAAACCATTAGTACCACCATACTGTTTATCTCAAAACGCTAACAAATAGGCATATAAAACACATAAATTCCACATAAAATCGATAAATCACAGAGGTAGCGGCGGCAAAATCCAGAATCGGAACACATAAAATCGTGAATAGATTGTCTGCAGCTTGATAGACATCGACTACCCAAAGTGATTCAACTATTCACAAGGACTCGCGGCGCACACTAGGGCCTTCAGGACTGTGCTCTTGCCTCAATCCGGGCAATCGGCACGCACCCTTCTAGTTGTAGTGTGACCTGAAGTCATTGGAGTCCGTCGAGACTTTGGGGAGAATTTGTAAAACCACAATAAAAGGCAGAACAAGTCATCAAGATTCGGGTTTCACCCCTAACTTAACGACTATGATTCCTGTTTTGATGAAGTAGAGGGAGAATTTGCGTCGAAGTATGGATTTCACTCCTGATTCCACGCAAATCCTCGTGTTGATAGTAAAAATAGCGAATCGAAACGAGTGATTGTAACACTCATCTTATTTATTTCATTGTTTAATCATAAAATACGGACTTTTTAAATCAAAATGCATAGTTAACAAAAACTTAGTTAATCAGTTAATATGTACATTGTTTTAGTGAATTAACATAAGCAACCATCTAGTTTAAAACATTCACATCTAATAGAGTTTACAAAACAACATTGTCTAGACATGTTTAGATTGGTGCGGAAGCTTCAAAAATGGTGTTCGGTTCTTGATTTCACACTTGATCGACATCCCTAACTAACGAGCATCACCTGAGGTCAAAACCGCATCAAATGTTAGTTTTGACAACTTATTAATAAACATAGACAAGCCCCAATAGCATACACATATCGAAAAAATAAAAATCTTAATTCTTGGTCTGTCACGCCACACGCCAGACCCAAGATTCACCTTCGCGTGCCGCAGGCGGCTCCGCGTGTCGCGCCAGGATTTAGTTGCCCCATCGCGTGGCGCGGGGGAATGCGTTTTCCAGCAGGTCCAGTTTCTGGACCTGCATATTTGCCCAACTCCGAAAATTTGTAAAAATCTAACTTTAAACCATCATAACTTTTTCCTCGGTTGTCCGTTTTAGTCGATTCTTTTTTTCCTAGGAGTCCGTAATAAAATTACGGATCCAACCATGTAAATTTCACACAACGAAAACCGAATTACAAACGTATGGTTCACAAAATCCTTGTTTCAATTATTCAATCCATTAGCTATATGTGCCTAGAACCATTTTTCAGTTCTAAATCTTTTTATACGTAATTACCCAAATCCTCTGGCTTGTAAATGTTGGCGTATCCGCGCCATTCCATGGCTTTATGCTCACATTAGAATTTCATCCTTGTTTTCTCAAAATTCAAGCATACCACTTCAGCAACACTTACAACTTATTTCTATCATTTACCCGATATCTCGGATCCGTAAACTTAAATTAGCACAACCAATTCATTGGCGTATAACTATCCAACACTTATGCAATATGAGACTTTCAAGTCTCTACACTTTAAAAGCATCATTTTGACCCGTTTGGTTATTGAGTGAAAACCATCACTTTGATGACAAGCCAAACCATTTCCAACCATTATTTTGACCCGTTTGATTGTCGAGTGAGCTTCGCCACTTCAAAGACACACCAAACGCGTATATTACACTACGACACCATTTGTATACTAAAACCAAACATTTATACATAATGTAACGGGACTAAAGTCACGTACCTTTAGAGCACACCCTTCAAACGCGTATCCCCTCCGGCTTGTCCGCTCGACGATCCGGATTCTTTGCCTAAAGAGTTCAATTCACAACCAATTTAGAACTCTTTTCATAATCATTAACGCATAATTCGCTATAATAATCAAATCTGCGTTTTCATCCGATTTTTAACATTTGAATCCTCACTTAGGCATTTTTACAAACACCTGGCGGGTCAAATTTTTACATAGTTAGAACAGAGTTCATGACTTGTCATTTTCATCTAAATCAACATCAATTAGGCAAATTTACACATGTTTTAGCATCAATATTTCAGGAATTACTTCATAAACTCGGATTACACTAGAACAAGAATCATAATCCTAGTGTTTATCAAGTTTCTACAAAACCCATTAATCACCTACAATGGTGTTTATGAACCCTACAAGTATCATGCAAGATTTTAACAAGAAATCATCTAGGGTTTATCTCTAGACATCATATCACTTCCAATTTCATCTATACAACACACAATCAAGCTCAATTTTGATTTTCACAATTAACCTAGAATTTAAGATGAATCAAAACATCAAGATTTTGCATACCTTATGATCCCCTCAACAAGGTGATCACTAATTTGTTCTTGAAAATCGATTTGGAACTGATTTGAACTCTCAATTTGATCAATTTTGACAAGAACTAGGGTTTGGTGGGGAGCCTTATGTCACCCTTGTGTTCTTGTTCGACCAGACACACCTAAGTGTGTGTTTGGTGTGGGTTATTTTGATTTTAATCATTCAAGTTTCAAGTTCTTCAACATAAGCCCCTCAACTTTTGTTTAGTTTATAATTTAGGCATTTTAATTCATTAATGTGTTATTACAAGCCCCATAGCTAACTGGGTTATTTATTTCCTAGTTAGCTTATTCTCGTTTATTTTGTACTTTATAATTCTAATATAAAGTCTTATAAATTTCGGGGTGTTACAAGTCCATTCCCCTTAAAAAGGGTTTCGTCCCCGAAACCAGAATATGTACCGAAAAGTGTAGGGTAGAGACGTCTCGTCTCTTCCTCGGTCTCCCATGTGGTATCCAAACCTTTCCTGTGCTCCCATTTGACCTTTACTTGGTCAATTTCTTTGTTTCTTAAACTCTTCACTTTACGATCTAAAATTGCAATCGTCTTTACTGCGTAATTGAGACTGTAATCCACCTCGATGTCGTTGTAGTGGATATAAGCAGTTTCGTCGGCTAGACATTTTCGGAGATGTGACACGTGGAACGTGCTATGTATCCCACTCAACTCCTCGGGCAGTTCGAGACGGTATGCTACCTTAGCGACCCGTTCAATAATTTTGAATGGCCCAATAAACCTCGGGTTTAACTTTCCCCTTTTTCTGAACCGGATAATTCCCTTCCATGGCGATACCTTTAACTAACCTTGTCACCGACTTGAAACTCAATTGGTCTTCTTCTTTTGTCTGCATACGATTTTTGTTGATCCTGAGCCGCTTCCAAGTGAGCTCGGACCATGTCAATTTTCTCATTCGTGATTCGGACTACATCTTTATGAGCAAGTTCTCGCGGACCAACCTCACCTCAACACACCGGGGTTCGACATTTTCTACCGTAAAGCATCTCGTACGGAGCCATACCGGTGCTTGCGTGGTAACTGTTATTATATGAAAATTCGACCAATGTTAGATAGACATCCCAACTACCCCCGAAGTCAATAATGCATGCCCGTAACATATCCTCCAATGTCTATATTGTTCTTTCACTTTGTCCATCCGTTTGTGGATGGTACGCGGTGCTAATGAACAATTTAGTTCCTATTTGTTCTTGGAATCCGCGCCAAAAGTTCGAAGTAAACCGGGTGTCTCTGTCAGACACATTAGATATCGGTACCCCATGGCGTGCCACTATTTCATTTGTATATACCTCTGACATCTTTTTGGATGTATAAGTCTCACGAATTGGAATGAAGTGAGCGTTTTTCGTCAATCTATCCACAACTACCCATATAGCATCGAAACCGCAGTTGGTTTTGGGCAGTTTGGTCAACAAGTCCATTGTGATTTGTTCCCATTTACAGACTGGGATATCCAACGGTTGCAGTTTACCATACGGCTTTTGGTGTTCTGCTTTGACTTGCAAACACGTCATGCACTTCTCCACATATTTTACAACATCTCTTTTCATCCCGGGCCAACATTAGTTTTGCTTTAAATCGTTATACATCCATGTTGCCCCCGGATGAATTGAATAACGGGATTTATGGGCTTCGTCAAGTAGGAGCGCCTTGACTCCACACGAATTTGGAACCCATATCCTCCCAAAACGCGTCTTTAACCCTTGGTTACCATCCGCCAATTCTTTCAATTGGCTAACTATTCTTTCCTTCTTCACATTTTCCTCCTTCAACGCTTCAATTTTAGATCTCCGGATTTGTTCAAGTAAACCCGATGTTACAATTAGTTGCATTGATCGCACTCGAATGGGTGTATAATCTACCTTTCGGGTCAACGCATCCGCCACCACATTGGCTTTCCCCGGGTGGTAATGTATATCACAATCGAAATCTTTGACAGTTTCCCACCACCGCCTTTGCCTCATGTTTAATTCCTTCTGGTCGAAGAAATATTTCAAACTTTTATGGTCGATAAAGATAGTACATTTTACCCCATACAAATAATGCATCCATATCTTTAAGGCAAATACCACCGCTGCCAACTCGAGGTCATGTGTAGGATAATTCTTTTCATGGGTCTTTAGCTGTCTCAAGGCATAGGCTATAATCTTGCCTCGTTGCATCAAAACGCACCCAAGACCCGAATGTGATGCATCCGAGTAAACTACGAAGTCGTCAACTCCATCCGGCAATGTCAATACCGGAGCATGGGTCAATTTTTCCTTAAGCGTTTGGAATGCTTTTTCTTGTTCTTCGCCCCAAATAAACTTTTCGTCTTTACGGGTTAGTTTGGTCAGCGGCGTATGTCGCAACCCCCGATCCCTGATTCCCGGGAACGGGCGGACGCGATCTAGTTTCGGTGGTATCGTGGTATTTGTCTAATTTGGCAGCGGAAATTTTCATCAGAATCTTTGTTAGGAAATGTTTATCAGAGTAAAACCACCTCATTTAATATTAATAATCACATGGGTAAAACCCAAGTTTCTTATTACAATACATTCATAGGGATAAACCCTATTTTATTAAATTTTAAAACATCGTTTATTTGGTAACTTTTATTGCCACATTTTCCCAAGCCTTCAGTGCTCTCCAGCTGGCTTTTTATTAATTGGCTGTCACATTGAGTTACCTGAAACGCGTTTTAAAAACATTTGTCAGTGGGAAATACTGGTGAGTGAATCCCAGTTTAATCAAGTTTAAATAAAAAGTCACAGTGAACAGTATTAAGAGCGATCACATTGTTTATTTCTACACAATTACTCCATTTAGTACTGTCAATCCACTGACTTGTGGGTCATATTACACATTGGCTAACTCATTGTCCAATGGTAACGTACTGTCATCCTCGACTTACTTCTCACAGTGTAGTAAATTTTGTATACAAAACCCCAACATACCGGCAGTAATTGAAGAATTACAAAGACTCAATCACTGCTAAATTTCATTGTAAAACAATTAAGGTTTTGTAAAACAATTAAGGTTTTGTAAAAACTGTTTACAAAAAGGAGATTACTCACATTGCTATCTTAGACTTCGCGTAAGGGTTTCCTGGATATAATCTATAATTTATACAAATGTACATTGGTTAGTATCATAACCCTTTGAAAATATTAATGATACCCTCCCCAAGACGGCATTCCAACAACTACGTCGGGTAGAACCACGACAGTTGTTACGGAACCCTAAATCAATCGGGCAGCGTATCTGTTACGAAATTGGGGTTATAATACTTACAACGGAGCAGAACCTTGCTAATTAGGGGTATAATACCCGACTATAATGCTTATAACTTTAGAAATTCGTTTAGAAAGAAAGATGTGAGTGACGGAAAGTGAAACCCGATTGCCTGCTTATATAGTTGCAAAACCTGACCCTCACGCGGCCCGCGTAAAGGTAAGCTAAGGCTTACGCGGCCCGCGTCAACACCCGGTCAACATATAGCTTAGCTGGGTCAGCGTATATGTCCGCCACGATGTCGACACGTGTCAGCTTTAGGTGTCTCCGCGTTTGATGATCTCTAGCGGCCTGCGTAAGAGTTAAGGTGAGCTTACGTGGCCCGCCTGAACTAAAGAAATCAGTGAAGTCTGAATTATACCTTCATACCGCCCACATAAAGTTGGGGTGGGATCCTACGCGGCCCGCCTCAACTTATTTTTTATTGTTTTTAATTTATTTTATATGTTATAACATATTTCGGGCTCAGTTTTCACATACGGGGTGTATTATAAGACATATAAGGGTATTTTTAGGATATAATAGGGTGTCGAAAATGAAGATGTTGGTTTTATCGAGAGTTGTTACATTCTCCCCACCTTGTTTTAGAGCTCGTCCTCGAGTTCTATTGAAACAAATGCGGATATTTCTTTTGCATTTCTGATTCAAGCTCCCATGTGTACTCAGATCCTCTTTTGGAGACCCACTTCACTTTGACTAGAACTAACCTCTTATGTTTGAGATTCTCGACTTTCCTATCTTCAATCTGTAGAGGTCTTTCTACAAACTTGAGTTGTTCATTTACTTCTATATCCTTAAGAGGTACTATCAGTGATTCATTAGCTAAACACTTTTTGAGATTAGATACATGAAACACATCATGTATACATGCCATTTCCTCTTGCAGTTGTAGCTGATAGGCTACAGGTCCTATTCTTCTAATAATCTTAAAAGGTCCAATATATCTGGGACTTAGCTTTCCACGTTTGATGAATCTTACCACTCCTTTCCAAGGAGAGACTTTCAATAATACTTTATCTCCTACTTGAAACTCCAATGGCTTGTGTCGGTTATTGGCATAACTCTTTTGTCGATCACGTGCTGCTTTCAGTCGTTCCTTGACTTGAATAATCTTGTCGGTTGTCTCCTGCACTATATCAGGTCCAGATAGTTGCTTTTCCCCAATTTCTGCCCAACAGACTGGGGTTCAACACTTTCTTCCATAAAGTGCTTCGAATGGTGCAGCATTGATACTTGTGTGATAACTATTATTATAAGAAAATTATATTAAAGGTAAGTGATCGTCCCAATTACCTCCAAAATCAATTACACAAGCTCTAAGCATGTCTTCCATTGTCTGAATTATCCTTTCGCTTTGTCCATCCGTTTGAGGGTGATAAGTTGTGCTCAATTTTAACTTGGTTCCCATTGCCTTTTGGAAACTTGACAAAAAATGAGAGGTAAATCGGCTATCCCTATCAGAAACAATTGATAAAGGAATGCCATGTAAAGAAACAATTTGATTTACATATAATTTAGCTAATTGTTCCATACTTAAAGTTTCTTTCATGGGTAGGAAATGAGCTGACTTGGTTAGCCTATCTATAATCACCCAGATTGTATCATTTCCTTTCTTGGTTTTTGGTAATTTAGTAACAAAATCCATTGTTATTAATTCCCACTTCCATACTGGCATTTCTAATTGCTGTAACAAACCTGAGGGTTTCTGGTGTTCAGCCTTAACTTGTGAACAGGTTAAACATTTAGAAATATAAGCTGCTATGTCTTTCTTCATTCCTATCCACTAGAAATTTTTCCTTAAATCCTGGTACATTTTATCACTTCCTGGATGCATCGTATAATTAGACTTATGGGCCTCTTCTAGTATACGATGACGTAGGTTTCCTAATTTAGGTATCCACATTCTCTTTTCATGGAATCTCCAAATTCCATCGGTTCCTTGTTTTATTTCTTTCAGCATACCTTTTAATTTTTCAGAATCATCCTTGATTACTGATTCTTGTGCTTCTCTTATTTGATCATTTAAATCTACTTGCAGATTTAATTTAAGAGAACGTACCCTTTTTGGTTTTTCATGATACTTTTGGCTTAAAGCATCTGCCACTACATTTGCTCTTCCTTCATGATATTGGATATCACAATCATAGTCACTAAGCAACTCCATCCTTCATCTTTGTCTCATATTCAATTCCTTTTGCTTGAAGATATACCATAAACTCTTATGATCAGTGAATATCGTAAACTTACTACCATAAAGGTAATGTCTCCAAATTTTAAGGGCAAAAATTATGGCTCCTAATTCTAAATCATGAGTTGAATAATTCTCTTCATGATTCTTAAGTTGTCTTGATGCGTAAGCTATAACCTTTTGTCGTTGCATCAATACACATCCATAACCTAATTTAGAAGCATCACAGTAGACTACAAAGTCTTCAGTTCCTTCTGGTAACGCTAATATGGGTGTATGGGTTAATCTTTGCTTAAGGATTCTAAAGGCTTCTTCTTGTTTTAATCCCCATTCAAACTTAACGGATTTATAGGTTAACTTAGTTAAGGGAATGGCTATTCTAGAGAAATCTTGAATAAATCTTCTATAATAACCGACCAATCCTAAGAAACTTCTAACCTCGGTTGGTGACTCAGGGGTTTTCCATTTGGTAATCGCCTCGATTTTTGTGTGATCCAGATGGATTCCTTCATGATTGACTAGGTGTCCAAGAAATTGTAACTGTTCTAACCAAAACTCGCACTTTGAAAACTTAGCATAGAGCTTTTCCTTTCGTAGTAAACTCAAAAGTGAGTGCAAATGTTTTGCATGATCTTCTTTACTCTTAGAGTAAATTAGAATATCATCTATAAATACAATTATGAATTTATCCAAATATAGCTTACATATTCGGTTCATCATGTCCATAAATGCAGCTGAGGCATTGGTTAAACCAAATGGCATGACAGTAAATTCATAATGGCCATACCTCGTTCTGAATGCGGTCTTAGGAATGTCCTCTTCCTGTACCTTTAATTTATGATATCCTGACCTTAAATCGATTTTAGAGAAAAATCAAGCTCCTTGTAGTTGATCAAACAGATCATCGATTCTCGGTAATGGGTACCGATTCTTAATCGTAACCTTGTTTAATTCACGGTAATCAATGCACATACGCATTGATCCGTCCTTCTTTTTAACAAACAGTATTGGCGCTCCCCATGGCGACGAACTTGGTTATATAAATCCTTTCTCTAACAATTCGTTTAATTGTTTCTTCAGCTCCTGCATTTCGGCAGGTGCCAAACGATAAGGTGCTTTGGCAATTGGTGTTGTTCCTGGCAGTAGATGGATTCTGAATTCAACTTCTCTGTCTGGCGGTAGTCCTGGTAATTCTTCTGGAAAGACATTTGAAAACTGAGACACTACTGGAATGTCCTTTAGTTCTTTTCCTTTAGTGTTAGTGATTATAGAAATCAAATACACTATAGAACCTTTTCTTATAGAACTTGCAGTTTTCATCACAGAGATGAATTTTGTGGATTTAGATGGCTTATTTTCTTTAATTGTGATCGTTTTACCTTTTGGTGAATTTACTTGAATTGACTTTTGATCACATAAAATACTGGCTTTATTGGCTATCAACCAATTCATTCCTAAAACAACATCAAATCCTGCTAGATTCATGGGATATATATTTGCTATAAATTTTTTATTTAAAATTTCTATTCTTGCTCCCTGCAAGATTTCTGAAATCCTAACAGTTTCTCCATTAGCTGTCTCTACTAGATATTCTTGTGGTAGTTTAGTTAATGACTGATTTAGAATTTTGCAAAATGATGTATTAATAAAACTTTGGTTTGCACCAGAGTCAAATAACACTTTAACAAAGATATCATTAACTAAAAACGTACCAGCTATGACATCTGGGATCATCTTGGCTTCATCTACAGTCAGAACAAATGCTCTAGCATTTTTGGTATTCTTGTTGTTTGTAGCTGGAGCTAATTTAGGACAGTTTGGCCTGATATGACCTTTTTCTCCACAGTTGTAGCATAATCCATTACTGGATTTCTTCCTGCAATTTTCTTCCTTGTGCCCTGGCATTTTCAATAATTGCAAAGAGTGGAGCATTTTCCCGAATGCTTTTTCTTGCAGACCTTGCAGTATGGTGCAGTGGTAGAACCCATATTCCTACAATTGTAATTTCCAGAACGGAATTCTTGAGTAAGTCTTTGGGTTAGGTTCCTCCTTTGATCTTCTTCTCTAGTACGGATTAATTCATCTATCAAGGTATTGGCTAGTTCTACAGTTTCTTCTATGGTTTGAGGTCTAGCTACCTTGACTACGTGTCTAATCTCTCCAATTAATCCCCAGATATAGCGGGAGATTAATACTGGTTCTGGTGAAGCAAGGGTTGGCACTATCCTAGCATATTCGAAGAATAACCTAGTGTACCCCTTACTATCCACACCAGTCATCCTAAGGTTTAGGAATTTGTTTGCTATCTGTTCCTTTTCATTAGGAGGACAGAATTTCCTTTCTACCATATTCCTAAATTCTTCCCAATCCATACTATAAATCCTATAACTTCCTCTAGACTGAAGGATAGTATTCCACCATTCTAAGGTTGAATTCATGAATAGATTGGAAGCAAACATGATTTTGTCTTCTTCTGCACATTTACTTATTTTCAGAACAGCCTCAGTCTTTTCTATCCAGCGTAGGGCTATAATAGGTTCTTCATTGCCCAAAAATTCTATTGGTTTACAGGACCAGAATTCTTTGTAAGAACAACCATGAGGCATGGTTCTTCTTCTTTTGGGAATGGGCACTTGAAGTACAGGGCCATTGTTCACGTTGTTTTCTGGTTCGATTGGTTGCTTACTGCTATGTTTACTTTTATTATTCGCTTCTTGAATAGTTTGAATAATAAATGGCATGGCATCTATGATTCATTGTGCCACTATGTGTTGAACGGCACTATTATCCATTTGGTTTCCATTGTTATTGATGCTCGGATTCTCATTAACCACGTTAATGTTACTCTGGTTATCATTATTCAGATTTCCTTGATTTCCTTCATCGGCCATCTGAATTTTAAACATTTATCCCATATTAATATCACAAGATAATAGATAATATCGTTATTCACATGACACGTAATCTAGCCAAAAACGTCGATCATTGCGACTTGTACTCTATTTTTATATACTATGCGTCTATTACACACTAGTACTGAAATAAAGATTACAATACCAACAGAAAGAAAATTACACTAATAGTATTATGCATCCGTACACACATAATTTTATTTTATTTTATTATTATTATTACTATTACCCTTTTCTACCATCACATTTACGGGTATGGATTCATCCAAAAATCCATATTGCGCTCATCGTATTTCCATACGAGACGCTCTCCCACCTGACGCATTCTCTCACTGCTTTCTAAAATTTCCTCCCCAAAAGTCCTAAGTTCTTGCACGTTTTTTGCACTCATTGGGGGTGCAGGTTCTAGGACTGGGTTCGGAATCTGGGGTGCGGGTTCCTGATATGGGGGTGAAAATTCCTGAAATTGGTAAGAATCCTCTAAGATCTCCCTAATGTAGTTATCATGGTAATAGGGATCTAAAGGGTCCATACATGGGTAGGCTCCTATAGTTGTATCTTCATGGATAGGGTAACGTTGCACAAAGTCCCTATTATCGTCCCACCAGGGGTCGTAATTTGGGTCGAGGGGGTTTGGTGCAGGTACCCTAGGGATTTCTTCTGGGTTAAAGTCATGCATCTCCACTTGGTTGAAAGGAATTTCTATCTCCATAGGTTGTTCTGTGTTTTGTGGTTGTGGGGCTACTAGTTGTTCCAGACTCGGGTCAGCAGCAGTTGTAGCTAGGATATCGAAATTGGCTAGGCTTCTATTAAGCATATCCTATGTATGTGCATCTGTTTTTCGCTTAGTGGCTGCTAAAACTCTTTGCTGTTGCAACTTTCGCATTCTCTTCCTACGAGCAAAGGCTTCCTTACTGAACCATCCTCGTTTCTTATGAGGGAATGGCTCTTCTGACTGTGCTTTAAAAGCAAACACTCCTTCTTCCTGATCAGCAGAATACCCAGGAAGGGCAGGTTGTGAAGAGGTACCTTCACTCCTAGGTGATTCAGACAACTGACGATATATGTCTGAGGGTCCTTGATCACTCATACTGTAAACTAACAGATAGTCAAATAACACATAACAAATAAATGCAGTTATGCACGTATTTCAGTAATTTATTTCCTAACACAAAATTTAGAATTTTAAGTGTCAGCAGAACACTTCTTTGGCTCAGACCAGTGGCTAGGCTCTGATACCACCTCCTGTCGCAACCCCCGATCCCTGATTCCTGGGAACGGGCGGACGTGATCCAGTTTCGGTGGTATCGTGGTATTTGTCTAATTTGGCAGCGGAAATTTTCATCAGAATCGTAGTTAGGAAATGTTTATCAGAGTAAAACCACCTCATTTAATATTAATAATCACATGGGTAAAACCCAAGTTTCTTATTACAATACATTCATAGGGATAAACCCTATATTATTAAATTTTAAAACATCGTTTATTTGGTAACTTTTATAGCCACATTTTCCCAAGCCTTCAGTGCTCTCCAGCTGGCTTTTTATTAATTGGCTGTCACATTGGGTTACCCGAAACGCGTTTTAAAAACATTTTTCAGTGGGAAATACTGGTGAGTGAATCCCAATTTAATCAAGTTTAAATAAAAAGTCACAGTGAACAGTATTGAGAGCGATCACATTGTTTATTTCTACACAATTGCTCCATTTAGTACTGTCAATCCACTGACTTGTGGGTCATATTACACATTGGCTAACTCATTGTCCAATGGTAACGTACTGTCATCCTCGACTTACTACTCACAGTGTAGTAAATTTTGTATACAAAACCCCAACATACCGGCAGTAATTGAAGAATTACAAAGTCTCAATCACTGCTAAATTTCATTGTAAAACAATTAAGGTTTTGTAAAAACTGTTTACAAAAAGGAGATTACTCACATTGCTATCTTAGATTCGCGTAAGGGTTTCCTGGATATAATCTATAATTTATACAAATGTACATTGGTTAGTATCATAACCCTTTGAAAATATTAATGATACCCTCCCCGAGACGGCATTCCAACAACTACGTCGGGTAGAACCACGACAGTTGTTACGGAACCCTAAATCAATCGGGCAGCCTAACTGTTACGAAACTGGGGTTATAATA
Organism: Helianthus tuberosus; assembly: GCA_030545235.1. Taxonomy (NCBI): domain Eukaryota; kingdom Viridiplantae; phylum Streptophyta; class Magnoliopsida; order Asterales; family Asteraceae; genus Helianthus; species Helianthus tuberosus. The sequence continues at coordinate 23,764 of JARYGA010029819.1, forward strand.
CTTACAACGGAGCAGAACCTTGCTAATTAGGGGTATAATACCCGACTATAATGCTTATAACTTCATAAATTCGTTTAGAAAGAAAGATGTGAGCGACGGAAAGTGAAACCCGATGGCCTGCTTATATAGTTGCAAAACCTGACCCTCACGCGGCCCGCGTAAAGGTAAGCTAAGGCTTACGCGGCCCACGTCAACACCCGGTCAACATATAGCTTAGTTGGGTCAGCGTATAGGTCCGCCATGATGTCGACACGTGTCAGCTCTGGGTGTCTCCGCGTTTGATGATCTCTAGCGGCCCGCGTAAGAGTTAAGGTGAGCTTACGCGGCCCGCCTGAACTAAAGAAATCAGTGAAGTCCGGTCTATACCTTCATACCGCCCGCGTAAAGTTGGGGTGGGATCCTACGCGGCTCGCCTCAACTTATTTTTTATTGTTTTTAATTTATTTTATATGTTATAACATATTTCGGGCTCGGTTTTCACATACGGGGTGTATTATAAGACATATAAGGGTATTTTTAGGAAATAATAGGGTGTCGAAAATGAAGATGTTAGTTTTACCGAGAGTTGTTACAGCGTAGCAATCTTGGAGAAGTCTTGTATGAATCTTCTATAATACCCCGCCAGCCCCAAAAAGCTTCTGATTTCCGAAGGATTCTTCGGTGGATTCCATCTCGCTACTGCTTCTATTTTTGACAGGTCTACTAACACCCCGTTTGCACTAATGATGTGCCCGAGAAACTGCACCTCTCGTAACCAGAAAGCACATTTCTAGAATTTTGCATACAACTTCTCTCTTCTGAGCGTCTCCAACACTTCACGTAAATGACTTGCGTGTTCTGCTTCATTCTTTCAATATATCAAAATGTCGTCGATGAATACTATCACCGACTTGTCCAACATCGGCTTGCAAACCCGGTTCATGAGGTCCATGAAAGTCGCAGGTGCATTAGTTAATCCGAAGGACATCACGAGGAATTCGTAATGTCCGTACCGTGTACGGATAGTCATCTTCAGTAAATCCTCTTCCTTGACTTTCAATTGATGATACCCCGATCTAAGGTCGATCTTGGAGAACCAGCTTGCACCTTGTAATTGGTCAAATAGGCTGTCAATTCTTGGGAGCGGATATCGATTCTTCACCGTGAGTTTGTTCAACTCCCGGTAATCAATACACATGCGCATGCTCCCATCCTTCTTCTTCACAAATAGCACCGGTGCGCCCCACGGAGACACACTTGGCTGAATAAACCCCTTGTCGAGCAGGTCTTAGATTTGAGAAATCAATTCTTGTAGCTCTGATGGCGCGAGCCGATACGGCGCCTTGGCCATAGGTTTCGTGCCCGAAATCAATTTGATTCCGAACTCTACCTCCCGTTCTGGCGGTATTCCCGGTAAATCTTCTGGAAATACATCGGCATATTCACGTACCACCGGGACGTCTTCAATCTTTGGCGATCCTTTGTTTGGTTCGTTTGCGTATATCATGAATGCTCTACATCCACGCCTCATAAGTTTGTGAGCTTTTATCATTGAGCACATAACGGGGTTACCCCCTTTTTCGCCATAAATAGTAACGTGTTTTCCACTTGGAGATGTTAATTTTATCTCCTTGCGGAAACACACGACCTTCGCTTGGTATCGGGACAACCAATCCATCCCGACTACTACTTGGAATTCTCCCATCGACATTGGAATTAAATCTATTGAGTATTCTTCGCCATCGATACTCATCTTACAGTTTTGACACACGTCACATACGATAAAACTTTTGTTGTCACCTATTTCTACTTCTAAAGGCATAGGTAATTTTGTCAGTTCGAATGAAGGATGTTGAATATATCCCTGCAAAATAAAGGATTTATTCGCACCCATATCAAATAACACATGTGCGGGAATTGAATTTATGGCGAATATACCTGAGACCACATCGGGTTCCACCTTCGCCTCGGCTGTCGTTAACTGGAAGGATCTGGCTTTTGCTTTCGCAGTCTCCGTATGTGAATCCTTGCCATCCTTTTTCCCGACTAGCTCCAGGCATTTCGATTTCTTGTGACCCGGTTGGTAGCATTTATAACACACCGATACCTTCCCGGGGCATAATGCAGCCGTGTGCCCTGTCTTCCCACATAGGGGACATGGCTTATCTTTAAATCGGCACTCACCCTTGTGCCCTTTCCCGCATACCTTGCAGCTTAGCGACCCACTTTTTCCCTCTTGTTTCTTTGACGACTCGGTCGTATGCACCTTTTTCGTGGGGCTTGGATTAACAACTTGTGCCCTTCTTTCACCTCTCTCTATTTGCTTCTTCAGCTCTATCTCCCTTTCACGATCGGTATTAATGATTTTGGTGAGAGTCTCGTACTTCAAGGGAGTCATAAACTCCCGATATTCTGCACTTAGCATATTATAGTAATTATACACTTTCTGTTCTTCGGATGTCACCAACTCATCACAGAACCTCAGTTTGTCGAGAAAGATCCCCGTGATCTTATCGATAGATTCACCTTTCTGCCTAAGCTGAATGAATTCCTCTTTGATTCGATTGATAACCGCCTTGGGACTGTGGTGTTTAAGAAATGGCACTTTAAACTCGTCCCACGTCATTGCCCTAGCCGCTTCGCTTCCGATTTCCTTTTTCTTGTTATCCCACCAATCCTTTGCCTGACCTCTAACTTGACCCGTACCATAAGCTACGAAGTCATTCGTGTCGCAGTGGGTTCTCTCAAATAGCCCCTCAATATCGCTTAACCAACGCTGGCATATTATCAGATCCACCTCTCCATTATAAAGTGGTGGTTTACATGCCATAAATTCCTTGTACGAGCAGCCCTTGCATTCTCCCGACTTTTCTTTAGCTATGTTGGTACTATCCTCCAACTTCTTGATTCTCTCATCAACAACCGATAGTACCGTGTTCTGGATTTTATCAATAAAGCTGGATAAGCTATTTTCAATTGCCTTTCCTACTTCCTCGGCAATCACTTCCTTCATTTGCTCGGTGACTATCGGCACCGCATTAACATTACCTTCGTCCGTCATCTTTAAAAAACTGAAATGTTTATACCAGCCGTTAAACATTTCATCTATAACATATGTTTTATTTCCTTCGGTTTGGCCAAGTTCATAACTTTCTTTAACTGTTCTAATTTAATGCACTTTCCGGGTTTGAGTGTGTTAACACGCTCTTCCGGTGCACGTCAATTCATACTTCCCTTCTATATTTTATAAATCTACTAAAACAATTAACTCTTACCGGATGTTTGATCAAGCTTGAACCGAACACACATTGTTAATAACCTTGAACTCTGATTACCAACTTGTAACACTCATCTTATTTATTTCATTGTTTAATCATAAAATACGGACTTTTTAAATCAAAATGCATAGTTAATAAAAACTTAGTTAATCAGTTAATATGTACACTGTTTTAGTGAATTAACATAAGCAACCATCTAGTTTAAAACATTCACATCTAATAGAGTTGCATTGTCTAGACATGTTTAGATTGGTGCGGAAGCTTCAAAAATGGTGTTCGGTTCTTGATTTCACGCTTGATCGACATCCCTAACTAACGAGCATCACTTGAGGTCAAAACCGCATCAAATGTTAGTTTTGACAACTTATTAATAAACATAGACAAGCCCCAATAGCATACATGTATCAAAAAAAATAAAAATCTTAATTCTTGGTCTGTCGCGCCATGTGCCAGACCCAAGATTCACCTTCGTGTGCCGCGGGAGGCTCCGCATGTCGCGCCAGGATTTAGTTGCCCCATCGCGTGGCGCGGGGGAATGCGTTTTCCAGCAGGTCCAGTTTCTGGACCTGCATATTTGCCCAGCACCGAAAATTTGTAAAAATTTAACTTTAAACCATCATAACTTTTTACTCGGTTGTCCGTTTTAGTCGATTCTTTTTTCCTAGGAGTCCGTAATAAAATTACGGATCCAACCATGTAAATTTCACACAATGAAAACCGAATTACGAACGTATGGTTCACAAAATCCTTGTTTCAATTATTCAACCCATTAGCTATATGTGCCTAGAACCATTTTTCAGTTCTAAATCTTTTTAGACGTAATTACCCAAATCCTCGGGCATGTAAATATTGGCGTATCCGCGCCATTCCATGGCTTTACTCTCACATTAGAATTTCATGCTTGTTTTCTCAAAATTCAAGCATACCGCTTCAAGCAACACTTACAACTTATTTCTATCGTTTGACCCGATATCTCGGATCCGTAAACTTAAATTAGCACAACCAATTCATTGGCGTATTACTATCCAACACTTATGCAATATGAGACTTTCAAGTCTCTACACACATGACCCTTTTAAAAGCATCATTTTGACCCGTTTGGTTGTCGAGTGAAAACCATCACTTTGATGACAAGCCAAACTGTGACACTCTGGGTTTTCCCGAGCAACCTTCTTGTTCTAGTTTTGCGTGTACACATTATTATATGAAAGTTTGTGATTTATCCTAATGTGCTATGTGTCGATAATGTGTATGTATAAGGTATGGTGATGTATATGTAGTATGTATATTAGTGAGCCGGGCCGAGACCCCTCCCTTGCACACTATGGGCTCCCAACCTACCTACCCAGCCCAACAACACAAGTACCCGACTCGAGACCACTCGGTCTCGAGTAAACAATGACAGATGGGCCGGATGGGCCGCAACCTCCCTTAGCCCACTCGGAAACCCACTTAGAGTGCATCACCTTCTACATATAAACCTAAAACCCTCACACACTCTCCTTTACACTCTCTCTCACTTCATTCTCTCTCTCTCTCTCTCTCTCTCTCTCTCTATAAGACCTTAAACCCTAACAATCAAGCATCACCCCTCCCCTCCTTTCTCTCAGATCCAACCGGCAACACTAGGACTCTCGGTTCGAGCTTGGGATCATCATTCGGAAGTTCACTCATCGACCCTTCATACCCTCACACTTGAAGTATCTAGCCGGTTAGTGTCTCCCTTTAGTTGTTTAGTGACAAAATACATGAAGATTGTTGTTTATCCATAATGAAGGTGTTTGTTTGATAAAAGATGCTTGGTTGATAAATGATATGCATGCTTTGTTTAAATGTTTTCCATGAATAATTTGTATGAGTAAATAATGTAGATGATCGGTTAAAGATGTTGAATGATTATATGTTCTTGGTTGTAAATGATCCACATGCTTAGTTATGCGTCAAATTGAATAAGGATGTTGTTAAAAATGGTGTGCAAGATTCTTATGACAAATGCATAAATAAACTTAAATCTAAGGATGAACCGGTGACTATGTGCTAGATATAGGGCCAATGATGATGATTAAATTATGACCCGATTTGGGGTTAGGTTGGATTGAATGAACATAGGTTTATAGGATGAACATGTTTGATTTAATATAAAAACCCTAAAAAAATGATGAACTGTTTGAATGTATTATGAACATGATATGAAGATTTGAATTGTGTGCTTTGATCCATTTTGAATATAGTTTAGACAAGAAAACATGTTTGTGAACCCTCATTGGATAGTACACCAAATCATGAAATTAGAATTCTATTGGTTAGTACAAATCTTGCAGGTGTACCAGAATCAGCAGACAAACGAGTCAAGACCTCTGGTTTCGACTCGAGACCATTGAGTTACAACTCGAGACTGTAGTGATTGCGACTCGAGACCATGTCCAAGCAACTCAAAACAGACTTCAGGGACTCGAGACCATCTAGGTCTCGACTCGGGATCTTCTGATTGCGACTCGAGACTGGACTCGAGATCCCTGAGGTTGCGACTCATACCTGCACTACTCGAGACCAGAAGTCCACGACTCGAGACCTCCCTGTTGCGACTCGAGACCGCGTGTTCTCGAGTCGAGACCACCTTGTCTCATCTGGGCTACTTGTCTACGTTATTGGGCCGAATTGTATGAACTGTTCATGTTTGTTACTGTTTAAATGGATTATGCGTTACTGAACATGTGATAGAACTGGCCCAATGACTTTATGTGATAAGTATGCTATGTGTTAGATACGTGTAGAATATACGTGACTTCTTTGTACCCAAACCTGACCTATACTGGTAACCATGTTAGGACGTGGTGACCAACGTGTTTGACTAAGTAAACTAAACTGCCGAGCAACCCAAGGTGAGTTCACAACTATTAAAGCATGCGTTCCCGGTGGTTTTGGGAAACAGAAACTTAAACAACGCTATCCCCGCGTAAGGGATACAAACCTATTCTCTTCCCCTTAAATGGGACTCTTAGTTAATTATTGTTTATACGGTAATGCAACAAGCAACACTAAACGAAACTCTATCACTTAAGTCCCTACCATTTAATACCGATTAGTCGCCGGGGCCTGGCGAACGGGTTATTAGTTAATAACGCTATTTAGGTGTAACCAGCCTCACACCGACCCTTGTTACTGGGAACGAGAGTGAACTAATGTACTCTGGAAAACCATCAATGATGATAGAACATTGACAAACGGGGCACTGCGGAAACGTACGGTTAAGTAAGTATTCGGTATTGGAAAAACAGTTTAGTCGCTTACTTATGGGGTAGCTCCCCATCGCATGTATAAACGGATAAATTAACTGGTGAAACAAGTTTTTGGTAATTAAAAACTGGACAACTCGTGAACTCGCCAACATTTTTGTTGATACCCTACTGCATGCTTTGCAGGTACCCAGTGACTCAGCAGCTTGCAGCTTGGGGATGTGTAGTGGTCGTCTAGCCCATGTGTTGGGTTTTAAATAATCTTGAACTATGAACCTTGTTTTGAAACTGTTTGGTTTATGCTTCCGCTGTTTACTTAAACTGTTATTTGAACTTAAACCTTTAAAACTTCGAACTATAATGTTTACTAACTATTGTGGTTGGTAAACATTTTTACTATTGACCAATGCTCAGTATAATTGGTGGCTGGATCCTGGTCAGTCACGCCTCCAAGCGGTGGTACTTCGCATGTGGATTTTGGGGGTGTGACACAAACCATTTCCAACCATTATTTTGACCCGTTTGATTGTCGAGTGAGCTTCACCACTTCAAAGACACACCAAACGCGTATATTACACTACGACACCATTTGTATACTAAAACCAAACATTTATGCATAATGTAACGGGACTCAAGTCACGTACCTTTAGAGCACACCCTTCAAACGCGTATCCCCTCCGGCTTGTCCGCTCGACGATCCAGATTCTTTGCCTAAAGAGTTCAATTCACAACCAATTTAGAACTTTTTTCATAATCATTAACGCATAATTCGCTATAATAATCAAATCTGTGTTTTCATCCAATTTTTAACATTTTAATCCTCACTTAGGCATTTTAACAAACACCTAGCGGGTCAAATTTTTACATAGTTAGAACCAAGTTCATGACTTGTCGTTTTCATCTAAATTAACATCAATTAGGCAAATTTACACATGTTTTAGCATCAATATTTCAGGAATTACTTCATAAACTCGGATTACACAAGAACAAGAATCATAATCCTAGTGTTTATCAAGTTTCTACAAAACCCATTAATCACCTACAATGGTGATTATGAACCCTACAAGTATCATGCAAGATTTTAACAAGAAATCATCTAGGGTTTATCTCTAGACATCATATCACTTCCAATTTCATCTATACAACACATAATCAAGCTCAATTTCGATTTTCACAATTAACCTAGAATTTAAGATGAATGAAAACATCAAGATTTTGCATACCTTATGATCCCCTCAACAAGGTGATCACTAATTCGTGCTTGAAAATCGATTTGGAACTGATTTGAACTGTTAATTTGATCAATTGTGACAAGAACTAGGGTTTGGTGGGGAGCCTTATGTCACCCCTGTGTTCTTGTTCGACAAGACACACCTAACTGTGTGTTTGGTGTGGGTTATTTTGATTTTAATCATTCAAGTTTCAAGTTCTTCAACATAAGCCCCTCAATTTTTGTTTAGTTTATAATTTAGGCATTTTAATTCATTCATGTGTTATTACAAGCCTCATAGCTAATTGGGTTATTTATTTCCTAGTTAGCTTATTCTCGTTTATTTTGTACTTTATAATTCTAATATAAAGTTTTAAAAATTTCGGGGTGTTACAGTGATCTAGTCGAGAGTTTGCGGTTTTCACACCTAATCTTAACCAGATCATTCGTTCGTGTGTGTATCCAGCCTTAGGAAAGGCTGGTCTTGCGTGGAACTGTAGTATGCGATGTTCGCGCAAGGGTGTAGTGTACAGCGAGTTCGAGCGAGAATAGCATGTAAGCTCGTGCAGTACCCTCACCGGGTATGCACAAGTCGGTCTGTTGGTACTTAGACTATAGACTAGGTCGTCTCTAAGACATTGACCCGGACTAGGTCGAGTCTTGCCTAATTCCCTCTAGTTATGGCTCTGATACCAATCTGTCACACCTCAACTGATGGCGGAATCATCGGGGCGCGACACTGAGCGAAACAGATTGTTCAAGAGAAATTTCATAACAACTACATTACCAGATAGTTAATATTATGTCCCATACCATAACCCATCAAGCAAATTAAGTTACTACAGACATCGATATCTCAAAAACAAATAACATGTTCCAACAACTCAGATTTAAATAAAATAAATTGTCTTTGTTTCTAGACTCTCCTACTTGATTCCACATCCAGCAAATAAGCATCCTAAACACCTGTCACATACATTAAAATAGAGGTCAATACACATAGTGTAAAGGTGAGAATACAAGTTTAATAGTATAATAGAGTTCGAAATAGTTTATGCATAACTAGCATGGACAACGTATAATGTGAAGCATGTAAGTTATCGACAAAGATCCTATCATTACCAATGACTACGAGTTGACTGCGAGTAGTGAGTGCGCATCACATGTTCACCACTGCGAACACGTGAAGTATTGTCCTTAACAACCCCTGGGTGAACAGGTGTTGAGTCCAAACTATAGTACTATCGTTGCTAAGGCAGGTAGACAGCAATCAATGTGTAAACATAACAAACAGTGTTATAAATAGTGTTTGCTGTTGTGTGTTCGATGTGATTTAGCGGTCAGCGTATAAATAGTGTTTGCGTTGTGTGTTCGATGTGATTTAGAATAAGTAACGTATGTAATACCCAAAAGTGCATAAAGCAAAAAAGGGATCGAGTATACTCATAGCAATGGAAGTTAATGGATTGAAGGGAGCGCTAGAGTTAGATTTGCCTGATCAGGATGATAGCATAAACGATGAGCGGCGCGTAAAACGATGCAACTGAAGCAAGTGTCGAGTGGTCATC
>JARYGA010029820.1:0-21464 GCA_030545235.1 Helianthus tuberosus
TCACGCCGCTTAGAGAAGGGCGGAGGGGCTTTTTGTCCTTTAATATTTCTTGTTTTAAACGCGTCTCACATTGGCCACTGATCTACACACGTGTATGGCCAGGATCTCATCATCAAATCGTAAAATACAATAGTGTATTTCAACATCAAATCCTGGCCATTAATCTACACACATGTATGGCCAAGATTAGTTCACTCATTTCGCAAGCTACACTAGTGTTCAGTCTTGAACCTAATCCTATATATAGAGAGAGAGAAACGGGATCAGGAGAAAACGCTCAAAAGTGTGAGAACGGTGAGAACGCTTCCTGACCCAACACGTGTCACGCCGCTTAGAGAAGGGCGGAGGGGCTTTTTGTCCTTTAATATTTCTTGTTTTAAACGCGTCTCACATCCCGTTTCCATTTTTTTGGCGTTTAATAAATACGCTGTGTTTTATTGTTTGTAGATCAGGATCATAGTAAATATTTTGGCGTTTAAGTATGTTTTGGCGTTTTATTGTTTTTTAAATCAGGATGCATGTCTATGATTTAAAAAACGTCAGTAATTCTCTTGATGTTTATTATATCAAGTAGGATACAGGTCTATAATTTGACAGACAATTATGTCGTTTTGAAAAGATAAATAAATTCAGTTTTCCATGTAGTGGCTTTTAATATAATAAATGCTTGGCAATAATGTTACCGTCTCTTCATTTTACTGTTTAGCAATTTTTGTTTCGTTCAATTTCATCGGTGAATTAGTGTTGATTTTTCTCTAATACCTTGTTTGGCGTTTTATAGCAACATCGTGCTTTGCTAGCATCCGTTCTCTCAGTTTTCACACTATCAGTCGTTTTGGTGTTTTTGGTGTTTTATATTAAATTTTTTTAGTAGAGATTTAGATAATAAAATCAGAGAATTAGATAACAAACAATTGAAATTGAAAAAAAAATTATAATCTAATTTCTCTTCCAAATCTTCACTGTCATCAGTTTCTTCTACTTTAACTTTTTTGGCGTTTTGAACCTGTCTTGAATACCTTATCTAGATCCTTATTTTCACATCGTATGGCGTTTTATATTAATGGCGCTTTATTCATCAGTATGGCGTTTTGGTATAGAGGTGTAAAGACGCTTTTACCCTTAATGAGGCGCGTCCACATAATAAAATTGATGTTATTTACGAAAACACCACCGCACCAATCTAGTCCATAGATTGTTTTGATCGGACGATCCATAAGCGTTCTCACACTTTCTACCGTTTTCTCTGAATCCCGACCTATATTATATATATATTTAGATTGGCGCGGTGGCGTTTTCGTAAATAACATCAATTTTATTACGTGGACGCGCCTAATTAAGGGTAAAAGAGTCGTTTGACTTCTCCACACAAAACGCCATCTCGTGAAATAAAACGCCAAAAACAAAAATCACACACCATTCTAAGTAAAAACACCATTAGATATAAAACGCCAAACTTAATTATAGTAAAATCTCGCCTAAAAAAAACCGCCAAAAAAATCCTATTTATACAACATCTCAGACCTTTAATTAAAAACACACACAAAAACCCAAACGCCATATTTGATATATCCCATTCGCCTTAGAAACGCCAAAAAACCCAAACATCAAATACCTTCTAACCCAAAACGTTTTTTTGAAATTCAATTTGGTTGTCTGTAAGATTTCGCTCAGTGAAATGAACAAAATCCTTAAGTGATGATATTGTCCATTTCATTGAGTAAAATCTTATTGACTTATCCTCAACTTCCCTCCAATTTATACCGCCAAAACATACAAAAACATTATTGAGGTTTGTTGTCAATAAAGTTTAGTTGTATGGGGTGAACAACATTGTCAGCTATCTTTCTTAACTGAGGATTAACAATGTTGTCCATCTCATACAGCAAAACATTATTGATTTTAGCATGATCAAATTTTGAGGTTTAAGGTGCTTTTATTTCCTGGCGTTATTTTATCAGTAAAACGTCAAAAAGTTAAAAAATCAAACATCATTCATTGGAAAATTCAAGATTGTTGGCTGAAGGGTCTAAACTCAATAACATTTTCCTGCATTAGATGGGCGAATCTTCAAGAAAAAGATGTTGATGTCAGACTGTGTGCTTCCAAACAGCCACACAAAAAAAACTACTTGAAAAACAAAAAAAAAATGAATCATACGAAAGTCGAACCAGCCAGTTAAGATGATTAAAAAAAAACAGAGACTGGTGACAATGAAGATTTGGAAGATCAATTGTTTATATATTCTTTTTTTTTATTTTTCCTTTTCAGTTGATTGTTATATAATAAAAAAGCCAAAACAACCAAAATGCTTGTTTAAACGTTATCATCCCGTAAAACGCCTCCAAAAACTCCCAAACTATAATAAAATTACTTTGAAAAAAGTATTATAAAAAACCAAAAAAATAAAAAAGCAAACTTGAAAATGTAACTAAAAACAGTAATTACAAAACAGTAAAAGTGAAGAGACGGAAAATTTATTATATTAGAATCTAAAACGCCAAACTTGAAAGACGGGACGTGTTACAGACTTCAGAGAAAAAAGCTTATCAAAAACAATAATTACAAACAGTAACTGAAACTTCGAATACTTTATTATAAAAATGCACCGCCTAACCTACACCGCCAAAAGAAATCCTATAAAATAATAACTCTCAGCAACTTCCATTTAATCAAACCAAAAAAACAAACGCCAAAATACTACTAAATACCACTCACAGCAAAACGCCAAAAAATCAAAACAATCAAAGATGGCTAATATGCTATCTTGGATATTCAGTATTGTTCTTCGTGAAGTTTCACTGAATGGATTGTTAACTGAGAGGAGTAACTCAGAAAGATTTTGCTGCATGAGATGGACAATGTTACAAGAAAAAGATACTGATGACAATCGAATGCCATTTTGCGTTCTTTATTCTTGAATAAGGATTGGATGAGGAAAAGAGATCAATGACACTGAAGAGTGCCATGATTATAAAGATGAAGATGACGATGAAGAAAAAGCAAAAAACTCACCCACACGTCATAGATCTATGTACCCAAACATCCACAAAAAGCCACTTCAACAGACGAGCAGGCAAAAATAATCAAACCGATGGGTTTGTTAAGTTTTACATAAAATGTCATATATTTGGTGACAGTTCTTGTACTATTAAAGAAGAGAAAGACTGATGGCAGTGAAGATTGTGAAGAGAGATCCGATTATGATTTTTAATTTATTTTCTTCGCTTCTATTTTTTTTTCCCTGTGGTTGTGATATAATCTTACAATTGTAAAACGCCAAGTTACCACAAACGCCAAAATGTATATAAAAAATAATAGAACATTGGGTCATCTTGTTTAAAACGCCTTGAAAAAACGTCATTCAGATAGATTCCTGACCACCATGGGGTTCCAATGGCATACGATTTGAAAAACGCCATAAACTCCAGAATGTTAATACGATATGTTAATACGATGAAACCACTAAACGCCATTAATTATTGAATTTGGTTAACGCCAAAAATCTTAAACCCCAAAAAATAAAACAATATTGGGAAAAGCGGAACTAGAAAAGCAGAAGATAAAAGGACAAAAAAGCCCCTCCGCCCTTCACTGTGTCACGTGACAAGTGTTACGCTAGGATCTGTTCTCACCGTTCTTACACTTTAGGGCGTTTTCTCCTGATCCCGTACCTATATATATATATATATATATATATATATATATATAGGTACGGGATCAGGAGAAAACGCTCAAAAGTGTGAGAACGGTGAGAACGCATCCTGGCCCAACATGTGTCACGCGACTTAGAGAAGGGCGGCGGGGATTTTTTGTCCTTTTATATTCTTTTTTTTAACGCGTCTCACAACACCTCTCCATTTTTTGGCGTTTAAAAAATACGTGGCGTTTTTACTTTTTTTTAGATCAGGAACATAGTAAATATTTTGGCGTTTTAACTAAGTATGGCTTTGATTGTTTTGACTTTCACCCTTCTTCTGTCAGAGAACTTAATGACGAAACGTTCTCTGACCTCTCAAACCTCCATGCAATAACATGTACCATTTTTTTAAATTATATGACATTTTAGTCAAGATGTGGGGTTTTTTAGTGAATGTGTGGAGTGTGAAGCTTTTGTTTAGCTGTTGTACTTATATAATGAGTTTTTTTTTTTGGCCAGGTAGATATTTGTTTTTGGGTATGGGAATCGATCAAGGGAAACACCAATTGCAAGATCTAAGCAACAAAACAAGATGGAATGGTGTTTTGATGGCACAAATTTTGAGATATGGTAGGGGTGGGGGGTTTCGTACGCACAAGGGGGTTTAGGGTTGGGGGATATAATTTTTTTATATAAAAATTTTATAATAAAAATCAAGGGTGGGCTTTCTAATGGGTTTGGCAACTTTTTAAATGAGCTTTCAATTTTAAACGAGCCCACTATAACACTTTTCTACCAAGATCACTAGACCAAGCTTATACAAATAAAAAAAACCGCACTAGTTGTTAAAAAAAAAACATTTTATAAAACGCTAATGCACATAAACACGGACATTCTTTCGCAATTATGAGAAACAAATAACAATTAATTTTTGTAGTCAAGTAGCATATAATTCCACACAATTATATTAATATTTTTTATGTTTGAAATAATATTTTCATGCTTCACCAACGTTCGGGGTCAGACTATGTACGGTTCGGTTATTCGGTTAATTCACCAAATTACTGTTATGTGAGTGTTCATGTACTGACCGACATACTAAATAAACCCTAATGCATGTTACATACATAAATACTTGTACATACACACATGTTGTGATGTGAATTATCTGAATTATACTAACACACGAAAAGTCCCTACAAACACGAATGTTCAACTATATGCCGGTGGATGTATGAATAGTACTATTGGTCTGACGAACCCAATTGATCTGGCACGAATACCATGGGTTCTACTATAATTGCACATGTCCATGCACTTCTCTGAACATGCTATGTGGTGTTAGGCATAGCTACTTAGGGTGGTAAAGTGCTAAGGTGTCGGTTGCTGGACACGACACTTGAGAACAATCAAGGTTTCACTTGTGGGCTTAGTATAAATTCATGTCAAACATGCATAATCAATCGGTTCAAACTAAAACAGTGAAACTCACCAGCTATTTATAGTTGACCGTTCAAACTTTACATGCTTTTCAGGTAAAGCTAAAGAAGAGTAAAGTGACGTGCGTATGGATTTCAAGTTTTGTTGATCGGATACTACTATACATTGAAGCATGCTTAGCGAAGACAAACAACTTTGGGACACCAGTGCTTGTACATTAAAACTTACTGTGTAGTCAAACGTTGTAACCGATGCTTGTATTGTGTAATACAATATTTTATAAATAACGTATTCGTACCATGTATCTGTTGCTCCCTGCGTGCGCTTCTGCTCCGAGTCGGGGTGTGACAAAACTCGTGTATTATACTAATAGAATATAGTATAATGTAATATGTATTTAAAAAATAAACATTGATGTGACAATTATAAATTTTGTTACGTTAATTTTTAAAACATTATTTATTTCAACTGGTATTAACTTTATTTCTATAATAACATCTATATTTTTATTATCTAACATATTATATTTTACCATTATTACCATCCAACCACAAAAAATATTTGTGTTTTTTAGAAATGACTCATAATAACAATTAGCATAATTATTCCTCGTTCCTTGATATTTTAATCAACATATTTCTCAGATTCCGGTTGCACATTTCAATTCACAAACTCACAATATACCAACCCATCAACTCAACACAATTAACACCTCTAAGAATATAATACATGTTGAAATAACCAAGTCTGTTATAAAACTGTAACTATAAATCTTTTAGAATCTTGAGAATAATGGAAGTAATAATACGCTTAATTGATCTCTAATCATATAACAGGTGGGTACATCATTATATAATAGAGGGTGAGCACATTTAGTCTAAATATAACAACGGTGAGCAATCTAGATGTCATCCACCTTATTTGACTATGTCATCCATTTTCATAACACTCCCCCTTGGATGACACTTTGCAAACTTTGGGGTAATAAAGTACTGCCTCATTAAAAAC
This sequence comes from Helianthus tuberosus, assembly GCA_030545235.1. NCBI lineage: Eukaryota > Viridiplantae > Streptophyta > Magnoliopsida > Asterales > Asteraceae > Helianthus > Helianthus tuberosus. The sequence continues at coordinate 6,089 of JARYGA010029820.1, forward strand.
CTTGCTAGGAAAACCCAATGGGACAAAACCATAGCTAAGGGAAAAAGAGTACAGTGTATAGTCTTCTCCTGATATTTCTGGATCATGTATGTTGCCTCATTAAAAACCTTACTAAGAAAACCCAATGGGATAAAACTTAGTGAAGGGAAAAAGAGTGCAACTTGTATAGTACTCCCCCTCATTTTAATATGTATTATTTATGTGACTTGTCTCTATCTTTCTTGAAAGTTGATCAAATATTTATAGACAATAATTTTTCGCTTGATCCTTAGGTAGGCAATCTTTTTTCGATTAGTGTTATATGATCTTCATATGAGACTTCTGGTTCCTTTTTGGAAACAAATATCATAAGATCCACAACTGTGTTTTGTTACATTACCTGCATTTACAAAACTAACCAAACTTGTTTCGATGGGTTAGTAAAAATATAAATTATACCTTACATACCTCAAGTGTATCAAAAATTTCGTTTCATCTTAGGATAATATGAAAAGGGAAAATATAATTCATCTTGCAACGTGTTAATGAAAATTTTCTAAAATTGTATGGTAAAAATGGTGAAACTGACCGTCCCCTGGATTGAACCCGGGTCTAGGCCACACCCTTTCGCGCACCTAGCCAACCGAGCTAGGTGCCTAGTTTGTGAAATTTCCGTTTTTGGTTAAATATAAGCACATGTATAATAACTTCCTATTTTTTATTTAATGTTTGAAAAATCAAATGGTCTATTATGCTTCAAACTTTCTATTTCATCTAGATTCCATAATATATGTGTATGACCATAATTGACCGACAATTCTATGTTGGAATCATTTACTTCTTCCTGAGAGAAGGTATTATCATTCACTCCTTCCTAAGGGAAGGTTTTATCGTTTACTCCTTCCTGGGGTAATTGAATTTACCATTTTTTCTTTTATGGTCAATTTCCCTTTCAGTGCCTTTTTCGAGGATGTTTTATCCTTTGAACCGACTGGCCTCCCATGTTTCAAACGGGATTCAATAGCCATATTAATATCATCCTTTTGCTTGTCTGTAATATCAACTCGAGCTAAAACATTAGCATCTGGTATATAAGATTTTCAATATGTCTTTGTCCTTCTTGGACATTAATTTTAACTTGAGCAATTCAAAACCTTTTGGATGAATTTCCTTCTTAAAATATCTTCTAGATATTTTACTCGAGGATACGGATAATACAATGATAACTTCAAAATTTATTTCACTTTCAGTTGTTTTCTATCTCCCCCTCATGTTGGGATTGATAATCAGCAAATGAAGCCCATAAGAAATCTCCCATTTATGGCTATATATTTTATTTATTCCCAACATGTCATTAAAACTCATCTTTGTGCGTTGTGTTGTAACAATTTCAGTATATATATATATATATATCGCACACCCAAAGATGATAAATATTTGGTTTCTAAATAACTGTAATGGGGAGTAAATGTTTCAATAATAATACTTGTTCCAATGATCATTGATAATTAAGAATTTATCAAAGAAAAAAAAATTCAGTCTGGAATAATATTCTTGCTATATTAGCTAAGCCATATGTGCAAACTTCAAGTTGCAAATTGATAACCATTTAGACGATGCATCGATTTAAATACTAAATGGTATCATGCTAGGATATGTGTATCCTTTAATCCTATTTAGGATTATCATATGATATGTGAATCCTTTTCATCATAGTATATCCTTGATGGCTTAATCTGTCATGCCATCATATCCTAGATGATATATATATATTCTTGAAACTCAATAAGTTTCTTATTGATTTTTGGGAAAAATAGAGCGTCCTCTATTTAAAAGCTTTGTACTATCAGGTAATTAGCTTTTCCCATTCTTTCTATTAATTTTGAATGTCCCAGGCAAAACCGTTATTTGCATTATTCGTCTAATTTATTAATAATTTATATATACACATGTTTGTCATTGTATTTCCACAAAACATTTGTATGTGTGTATGTATGTACAACCCAAATTTGTATGTTTATCATGCTTCGTCTTTACCATTTAATATATTTTGTAAATATAAACTTGTTTTTATTAATCAAATAAACCTGACAATTTTCTAACTTCCCAAAAATAACATTTCCTTAATACATCATGTATTATATATACATATATATATATATATATATAACCGTTGTACAACGGCTATAAAACGGTAATATAACCGTTACAAAACGGTAATATAACCGTTACAAAACGGTTATAATTTACCACTATAAATAACCAATTATCAATCTCGTTTTTTTTTCACATCAAACCCTCTTCTTCTCAAAGTTATTCAAGAAATTTTTTTCGAATATGATTCACCCGGTTTTAATATTGACCGGCATAATGTTAATATTATTGTCGATATTAATGTATGAGCTTCCGCCTCATCTATTTAGTACTTATGTATTCATTTATTTGTTCATAGCTGTACCTTTGTATGTTATCTCATTTTTAATGAGTATTTAGATTTTAATATTTATCTTATTTATGTTTTGTAACAAAATTGGCAACCTATAACTGAAGTAATTATTAATATGGTGGTGGGATCCATCTAACGGTGATGGGAGTTGCTGTTGAGATGACAATGCTCGTGTGTCATCTTCCATATCAATGTTGTATGTAAACATGTTTCAATTCTTATGGCTACTTATCCAGATCTGTAGCCTTTAATTTATGTTTATTCACAGAATTACAAATGTTTTAGTTTCAGCTATAGCAAGTAAGTCTTTTAGTTTGTATGTATTTCCCAGATGCTTGAATAGATATATTAAAATAATTGAATCGTAGTAAAATGATTATAGTATATTGTTATGTTTGCAGACCTCTGTCTGTGTATACAACTGAAATTAATCAAAATCAGAATCAGAATCATGAGGTGATGGAGGTGGCGGAGTAAATTGTTTTGAGATAATACTAGCTACTTGTCTTAGCCTTTCTTCCTGCCACTCATTCTTTTTCGTCAACCACTCTATTTGTCTGGACATTTTCCGGTTCTTTTTTATTAGTTTAGCAACCTTCATTGGATCTAAAGGTGGATTTATTAGAGGCACCGTACTTGGTCCGACTTCAACAATTGACGGTTGTTGTTGCTCCGGATGTTGTGAAGACTGTTGCTGTAATAGTGGTGACATGGGTTGTTCTGGTGCTAACAATTCTTGGAATGTCATGGCATCATTAAATATGGATGGTTGCATCATTTCTCCTTGCCCAAAAGGTAAAGGTGAAAGTGCCTGGTAGATGCCTGGTGTTTGTGGTTGAGTATGTTGTGTTTGAGATGTGCTAGTTGAAATATGTTCAAACACGGGTGGTGTTAGCTGTTGTTGAGACAACAAATCATACTGATAAAAAGATGGTGGAGGAAACTGCAACAATTGTTGTTGTAGATTTTGTGATGTATTTTCTGGGATAACCGGTGCTGCCTCAGATTGAAACGATTATGTTTGTGTAGGAATATCAATAGGTAGTATCTCGATATTTGTAAAATTTATCACTCCAGGTAATCGTGGTGGGGATAATTCTTGAATAATCTGATCGTTTATGACACCTAGAGATTTGGCTATTTTTGTTATGTATGATCCTCCCATAAGGTTTTTCGGGGGACGTGTTTGGTATTGCTCAAAGTACATAGCAAGAGAGTAAGCAATTTTACAATGGACTGACTCGAATATACTGTATAAGTGGAAGAGATCGGTACCACTAACCCTGTGTAGATTAGACGTGCGCCCCCTGATCGTGTTGGCTAGAACACGGTGCATATACTGATAAAGAAGATCTCTAAATGTTCTTGAATTATTATTTTTACTCCATACTGCTGGTGTAAGTGTAGACCAATAATCTTGTATGCGATCAGGATATTCTGTTAATGCGTTTATAAATATAGGTGATCTAACCTCTTCTTCTGTATAAATACCTAAATGTACTGCGAACTCAGATAATGACAATTTAAAAGTTTCTCCACCGAGTCTAAAATCGATAGAGGGCTCAGATAGGTTTTTATTTCGTGTGAAATGAAAAGTAGACCAGAACTCATATACAAGTTCATCGTATGAAGGTTCATCGTCAGTCGATCATCATTGTCTAGAATTCCCGTTATGTTCTAGTCGATACTATTAATAGTATTAACTTTAAGCCTCTTGAGGGTTAGACATTTCGTATGGGTGCGTACATCCTTAAACTGAAGAAATTTATGGACTTCGATCTGGGCACGAATTTCTGCTGCGTTTGAAGATTCAGCGTGTGCACGAGTAGAAAATTGAAGACTCGTGATAGTAATATTGGGCTTTGTCTGAGCTCAAAATATAATTTGAGTATGAGTTGTTTTGGGTATGTGTCGAACTATATCAGAAGTTCAGTTGGTTTAAGGATTTACACGAGTGGTGGGTTACTTATATAAATACAAATTAAGTTTACACAATACGCTTGGTTAAGGCTTCCATGATACACCTTGAAAAAAGTTTTACTGTATTAGGTTTGAAAATTTCGGTAACAAAGAAAATGTTTAAACTAATATTAGATTCGGTAGGTATCGTGGGTAACATGCTGATTATTACTGCTAAAATGGTTCTGATAACAATAGTGATCATATTAATAATTGGTAATTTTATAGTAAAATATCCATAGCCTTTTTTACGGATATATATATATATATATATATATATATATATATATATATATATATATAGGGATAGGTTAACATACAAAAGGGCTTATCATACAAAATGTACGCGACGCGCGTAGCCCTTGGATCAGGCCAAAAATCACGCATGGACCAGTTAATCACGCATGGGAGCCAGTTAATCACGCATGGGAGCAATTAATCACGCATGGGATCAATTTTTTTGACCTAATCACGCATGGGAACTTAATTACGCAAGTTATGTTGATCAAAAAATGTGATAATCACGCATGGGATACTAATTACGCACGTTATAACTCTGTCGCGTACGATAATGTAGGATAAACCTTTTTGTACATTATACTTTCTCTCTCTCTCTCTCTCTATATATATATATATATAGGGGATCGCTAAAATGAGAACCACCTCCAGTTATGAGAACCATGAGAACCACTTTATAGCCTTTAGATCAACTTGATGGATGGATGAGATTAAAAGTAAAAAAAAACTAATATTAAATAAAATTTGTCTTATTATGTCTTTTATATTTTAATCAAAAAGGGTAGATTAGTAAAATAACTCTTTTTTGTCTTTTTCACTTTATTATTTTTTAATTACTTTTTGTTTTATTATATTACTTTTTAGTTTATTATATTACTTTTTATTTTTTAAACAGATTTTTTTATTAAAAACATTTTTAAATTCAATTTTTTTTAACAAAAGACAATTTTTTTTGCGCGCCGGATTTTTGCACGCCGTTTTTACGCATCGTTTTTTAATGGGTTGTTTTTCCACGCCGTTTTTTACGCTCGGTTTTTTCAAGCGTCGTTTTTTTAACGCGGCGTTTTTTACGTCCCGTTTTAACGCGGCGTTTTTTACGTCCCGTTTTTTTTCGCGGCGTTTTTTAAGTCCCGTTTTATTTACGTTTTACGTTTTACGAAAAACTTTTTACGTTTTATGTTTTACGTAAAACTTTTTATGTTTTACGAAAAACTTTTTACCTTTTACGTTTTTACGCGTCGCTTTTTAACGCGTCGTTTTTTAACGCGCCGCTTTTACGGCCGACTTTTTACGTTAAAAAGTTTACGTTTTATGTTAAAAATTTATGTTTTACGTTAAAAAAGTTTACGTTTTACGTTATAAAATTTACGTTTTACGTTAAAAAGTTTACGTTTTACGTTAAAAAGTTTACGTTTTATGTTAAAAAGTTTACGTTTTATGTTTTTACGTTTTACGTTAAAATATTTACGTTTTACTTTAAAAACTTTACATTTTTACATTAAAAAGTTTACGTTTTACGTTTGACGTTAAAAATTTATGTTTTACGTATTACGAACCGGTTTTTTACGTTAATGTTTTTTTTTACATTTTACGAACCGGTTTTTTACGTTAACATTTTTACGTTTACGTTTTACCTAAAACTTTTTACGTTTTACGAAAAACCTTTTACGTTTTACGTAAAACCTTTTTACATTTTACGTAAAACCCTTTACGTTTTACGCGCCGGTTTTTTACGTTAACGTTTTTTACGTTTTTATATTTTACGCACCGGGTTTTTACGTTAATGTTTTTTACGTTAACATTTTTAAATTCAGGTTTTTTACGTTAATGGTTTTTTTACGTTAACGTTTTTTTCGTTTTAGTAAAAAAAATACGTTTTACGTTTTACGTATAACTTTTTACTTTTTACGTTTTACGTACAACTTTTTACGATTTACGTTTTACGTAAAACTTTTTACGCTTCACGTTAAAAAAGTTTACGGGTTATTTTTTTTTATAAATTTTTTTTTACGCAAAAACGAACGCACCCAAAAATCGCAAACTCGGGAGGTGTCTCGGATAGATTTTTATCGTCATCGACGGGGGAAAAGAATATAAAAAACCAACAACAACAACAAAACAAAAGTGTATCTCGAAAAAAAAAGGGTTTGGCTCAGATTTTTTCCGATAATTAAAAGGCTGCAAAGTGGGGTTCCTGGTTCAAAAACCTACCTTCCACCATCGTTGCCGCGCCATCGTCATCAAAAATCTAGTTTTTTTTTCATCATCACCACCCAAAAACCCACAGTTAAAAAACTCAATATCAACAGACAATTGATTCCCCACCTGCAACAAACCACACTTCAAAATCAAGTGGTATGAAACCCCATCACAGATTCAAAATCAAAAAATTTATACATGATTCAAAATAAAAAATTCAAGGAACCATACTTCAATCGACCTGCAACAAGTGGTATGAAACCCCACCTGCAACAAACCAAAAATTCAAGAAACCATAATTCAAAATCGACCACCACTAAACCCATATTCAAACCCACAAGGAATAGGAACATCATTCAACCCAGATTCAGAGCACAAGATTCAAACCCCAAAAAAAACCCAGATTCAAACCCAACAACATATTCAAACAGATTCAAACCCAAGAACAGATTCAAAACCCATGATGATACCTGCAACCCCACCACTCACCACTCCCTTTCGCCATCAACACCCCCCCCCCATCAACACCGCCGTCGGCCATCAAAAACACCACCGTCACCGTCAACACCCCCCCCCCCCCCAAACTGTCAACCACCACCTCCTGCAACCACAAGTCTAATCGGATAGTTAACTCATTCAAACGGATCTGAAAAGAAGAAGGTGAAGAAAAGAAACAAAATAAAATGGACTCACACCGTTCATCGATGCTGCTGAAAACCACCGGAGCCGCACCTCCGGAGCTCGTCTCTGGAAAATAAGTTACCGGAAACACAAAGAACATCGTCGCTGAATAATCAGTTACCGGAAAAGAGGGAGGAGGTGGTTGTAGGGTGAGGTTGTCGGTAAAACGGGGAGGAGGATGGTGGTGTGTGACGGATAAGTCACCGGTGAACGGAAAGGATGGAGCTCGTTGCGTTTTGGGGGGTTTGTCGGAGATGCTGGGCGCCGGAGTACCGACTGCCATATCGCCGGTGAGATCAAATTATGAGAGAGATGGTGGTGACTGGTGAAGCTTCTTTTACACAGGAGAAATGGGAGGAGTTTTATAAGAGAGATAATAACAAGTTTGGAAGAGAGAGAATATAGAGATATTTTAAATGTCAGGTATCATTAATGGAAGAGAGAGGAGGGATTTGATGTTTTGGGTAAATTACCAATATACCCTTTCTGTTGGCACATTCTGATTGGTTGAAATTGGTTCTCATGGTTCTCATAACTGGAGGTGGTTCTCATTCTAGCGGCTCCCTATATATATATATATAATTAGTATGCACAATAATAAATAAATAAACGTTATTAAAATTAGATTTTATAAATAAATGTTAGATAACATAAATGTAAATGTTAGGTGCATAAAAGAAATTTAAATTGTTAGTAGTCCCAAAGTTATTATATATCCATAGTATGAGGTTCTCTGCACTGATTTAGATTGTTAGTAGTCCCATAGTTATTATATTCCCATAGCAATAGATACCTCGTACTCATTTTTATTATTAAGTATGGGATTTATATGTTTTATGATAGGAGTGTCTGGATAACTGGGTCTCCTAAAGGAAAACAATCCCACGGTATAAAAGAAATATTACGTTTATCATAACAATTATAGTTTATATAAATTAATCAAACACTTACTTTGATTACAATTGCTTGAACGTTTCTTTGGCTAGAGCCTCGTGCTGATAACGTGTTATAAAACTGTAACTATAAATCTTTTAGAATCTTGAGAATAATGGAAGTAATAATACGCTTAATTGATCTCTAATCATATAACAGGTGGGTACATCATTATATAATAGAGGGTGAGCACATTTAGTCTAAATATAACAACGGTGAGCAATCTAGATGTCATCCACCTTATTTGACTCTGTCATCCATTTTCATAACAAAGTCTACTTTATTGTGAAAAAAATCTTACCTTTTTTTGTACTTAGTAATTTTATTTTTTGAGTAACAAGATTTTCGATTAATAATAACCATTTTCTTAGACGGCATTCAGTTTTCTAAGCATCATTTTTCGTATTTAGCCATTGTTCATCTGTCACGTGCACATCACATGACTTCCTAAACCAAAATCCTTACCCTCACCAACCAGCCAATAAGATTAACTTACACTCACCACCAGGATCACCATCGTACGGTCCTTCTCTCACCACACTCACCCAATCCAACGGTCATAACACACCTCACCAAAACCCCCCAAATTCCAAACTCCATTATATATACACACACAAAAACCACCTCACCCCATCATCCAAACAACACCATTTACTCATTCAATTCAGTTTTCTAAAGAGAGAAAATGTCAGGAAGAGGAAAGGGAGGCAAGGGGTTAGGAAAGGGAGGAGCAAAACGACACCGTAAAGTTCTCCGTGATAACATCCAGGGTATCACGAAGCCGGCGATCAGGAGGCTGGCGAGAAGAGGAGGTGTGAAGCGTATTAGCGGTTTAATCTACGAGGAGACACGTGGCGTCTTGAAGATCTTCTTGGAGAATGTGATTCGTGATGCGGTTACCTACACAGAGCATGCTCGCCGGAAGACTGTTACTGCCATGGATGTCGTTTATGCTTTGAAACGACAGGGCCGTACCCTCTACGGCTTTGGGGGTTAGGGTTAGGGTTTGGGTTTGTAGCAGTGGTTGTTTAGATTTACGATGTTGGTAGTATGTGTAGGGATCTAGGTATGTTGGTGTAATTGAAGGTCGTTTGCGATTACTAGAAGTTGTTAATTGAGTTCAGAATTTCAATGTTATTTTCTTGTTGTTTTGAGATCTATGTTATTCTAAAATGTCCTGTTTTGTGACTCCAAACCGATATTTTTTCGTTGCTGTTTTTTGCTTTGCTAGAAGTAGAAATATGGAGTCGTTTACAAAATGCCATCTCGTCTTCCCAATCTGTAATATAAAGTTAAAAATGAAAAAAATAAACATAATAACACAAATAAACAAACATTCATCCTTAATATATAGTTAAAAATTATAAATTTATATAAATCTCCGGTATCTTAGATGGCTGCAGGTAGTCGGGCAAACATGCTTCCATAGAGATCCATATGTTCCAAGGAGGGCCATGCAGTTGTCGGCTTATGTGGTTGAATGGCGAGGGGCAACATTCACATGCCCTGCAAATACACAAATGAAGGATTAAGGGCAACTGTACCTTACCTTTGAGACACTAATTCTTCATAATGGATGCATTTGAGAGTTGAAACCGTAGTGGTTATAAAAGATTAATTTTAGAAGAGGTAACAAGTAGTAATCGCCTACATTGTTTTATTCAAAGATTTTGAATGATAACCAAACCCAGCCTGTACTGAAAATGAAACATTTCAATGAAAATTAAAAAAAGGAAAACTTTCAACATATGAACATGGAAGTTGAACACCGCCCTTGTCCACAAGCAGAGTAAGGGTACACGGTATAATATGCAGGGACTTATAGTCACCGATCGGTGACCTTGTTGATGAAGATGATCGGTGACCAAGAGAGGTATGGAAATCGGTGAAAGTTCACCGAATTGATTGAGTGATTGATGTGATTTTTTGACCGTTTCCCCTTAATTTTTTGACCGTTTCTTTGTTTTTGAACGATATATTTTTAACCGTTGGAGATTTTTTTATATAAACCCATATTTTCAATCCATTTAAAACACACAATTCTTTCAAAAATCTCTATTTCTAGACCCACAAATACCATGGATAAACAAAACAAAGGTGAACCCAAGAAAAAGGTTCCGCTAGCCGATGATCGGATTCAAGAAAAATGTTTCGCAAACGAGACAAGGTGATTTTAGAGGTCCAAGTGCACCGGTTCAAACCTCCTACGGATATTCACCAACCACTCAACCTCAATTTTTTTACCCCCAAACTTCACAACCATCTTTTTTTTAGCACCCAACCTACTTTTCCACCACAAATATTTTCACACACAAGCTTCACAAACAAGTTCGATCCATTTGGATTTAGGACCCCGCCAATTCAATCACCAAGAGAGAATGTCGAGCGCCCACTTCCTATCTACGATGATTTAGAGGTTGTCCCCGAAACACAACATTTGGATGTAGATAGTGGCGAGGATGAAGACGATGATATTGGTGAAGCAAGTGACCCGAAACAAAAGGGAGTCAAGGCGGAGCGTCAAAGTTGGACGAAAACACATGAAGAGGCCTTAGCCAAGGCATGAGTTCATTGTTCTTTAAACAAGAAACAAGGAAATGCACAAAATGGAGACAGTTTTTGAAAAAAAGTTATAGCCCATTACAACGAAACGGTCGGCGGAAGTACTCAACAGTTCATCAAGTACGTTCAAAATGGATGCCTATGTTGACTAAGATAAACCACTTCAACGGTCTTTGGCAACAAGCGGTAATATTTTATTTGAACATTTAAAAAATATTTTCCATAACATTGTTTATGTTTATTTTTTTTACTTTATATTTTTTTATCTATGTAGGATCGTATTCGTGGTAGTGGGCTTAGCGACCTCGACGTCATGAATAGGGCTTTAAGTGATTTCAAACCCAAATATCCGAGTGGTTTTCAACATATTGAGGCATGGGAGGTTGTTCGTAAACATGACAAATGGGCACCGATACCATTGTTGGGTGAAGATAGTTGTCACACCCCAAATTACCACCTAGGGAATGTCCTTGTTAGGCGTGTGACGTACCAACAACGAGCCACTAATTGCATTGAACCCATACAAGTTTCAAAATAAAATCCTCAATTATTAATGAAAAGTACCATTAACAAGTGTAAATGGAAACCAACATGTTCAGCGGAAGCAAATAATAAACCAAAGTTAAACTGTTTCGAAACCAAAGTATAGTATCAAGAATTCAATCACAAGAATCCCTCCAGTCAACCCATGACCACTCCTGCTACTCCAGACAGCAAGTTCCCAAATCCAAAATATCTAACGACCTGCGAGCATGCAACAAGTTTATCAGACAACGCTGGTGAGTTGATAGTTTTACGAAAACGTTTGTTACCAAGTGTTTAGTTAATCTATTGAATTTAATGTTAATAATATCCCGAATACCAGACGACTCCTGATTTACATTGCCCTTTTTCCAATGCTCCTATCAAAGCATTGGTCATGACTAGGTCATTAGTTCAACACCCGTCCTCCCAGGTACGTGGTAAGGTTGCCAAACCTAAGTAGCGCTACCAACTAATACCATGTTACCTCTCAGGTAACAAAACAACACGGAGGGACTTAAAAGGTGATAGGATGAGTATATTATCCAACATTCCCGATTTACCCAAAAACCCATCCCTCTCAAGGATACCTAAAGACTGTCCCAACCAACGGGACGCATGCTCAAGAGATATGAACTCACATGTGGTTTGCTCGGTATGTTAAGTTCTACCCGTTCCGTTTGATCAACCAAACCCTAGTATGGTTACTGATAACAATCAGTCACATGCACAGAGAACACATATTCCATACACATACTGCACTTATAGCATACACAGTTTGCACACATCATTACACAAGTCACTATAGTAATTCATATGACATGCCAGCTCAATATTATCATATAACCACGTAGTGAGTAGTCGGTTCAATTATTCGTTCACTTTACAAATCCACCCTTCACAAAATTCATAACAAATAACCTAGCACCACCTATTGCCCCGGTCACAATCTAGTGGTGCAACCCCAACACCACACAGTTCTGTTAGGGACGCACGACCCAACCATGCCAGCCCACTAGGGAGTGTGCAGCCCAATTCGAGTGGGCTACTCATCAAAACAGTGCGGTTCATTCTTTTATTTGGCCCATGCGACTGCACTTACCACCAATGTTTTAAAAACCGGTTTTTAAATCATACCGGGATGGCCTTAAAAATGGTTCAACCGGTAGAACCGGGTTGTACCGGGTGGTTCAACCGGATAAACTAGTTAACTCTATAATTTTATAGAGATACATACATACATGAATTATATTGGCATAACTTATCAGTTTTAATTTTTTTCACTAACATAATAAATTATAATATAACTATTATCATGTCCTCTTTCTTTTTCACGTTTCAAAATACAATATTTACTCTCAGATTATTTTACTGAAATAAGTAAAACTAACGATAAAGATGGAACTGGAAGCATGATGAAGATGGAATGATGAACCTATGAAGATGGAGCTGAATCTTGTGGATGAAGTGATGAACTGTAAGTGATGATGGGTTTGAATGTCAATCAATGGTATATGTATCTGATGAAACTCTAGAATACTAAAAAGCCAAACCAAAATAACCATGGGCCGGTACCGGTATAACGGTTCAAACCGGTATACCGGATTTTACCGCCGGTACGAATCTTATGCCGTTTCACTTATTTACCGGGGTGTTTCGTACCGGATTTGCATCCGGAACCGGTAATACCGGTATAACCGGCCGGTATTTACCGGTTTTTAAAACACTGCTTACCACCCGAGACATTACAAGCCCAAAGTACTCTATTAACTTTTGTTTTGCAATTGGGTCAAGGCCCAGATTATATGTTTACATATTTCATACCCTACACTTCTTAGTTTAATCCGTTTCTACTACCAAATCAATCAGGTTCATTAATAAAACAATATCATCCTATGCCTACTTGAAATCATGCAATGTGTTTGCTTCTAAAATTGAGTAACTGATGACCATTTGATTCACTAGACTATCTATAATGAATCTGATTAATTTCAAAATCCTTTAATCCCATGCCAACGTGGATCAATATGCTTGACTCTACATTCATATTAATGATTACGGCCAGTAGCAACACCCCAAACTGAATTAATGAACACTAGTATTAACGACCCCCGCGTTGCGGCGGGGACGAACGCCAATGCCACACTACTATCAGCGACCACCAACAATGAAGTTGCAGCGTGTTAATACGAATAAATTAAAACAAAACGTAAAACATATAAAAAATAACTAAGTCGGTCTAGGATCCGAGCGTTACGATCAACCTGTCAAACGGAAAAAATAAACGACGTAAAATCGATTAACCACACACGCACGTTGCGCCGTGTTAACTCACAAAGTTATTTATAGTATTTAAATGAAATACAAATTTTTCTTTAGTTGATACAACCCACTAAGAATTATGTGACAAATCATAATGCATAAATATGTTGCAAATTATATACCCCCATGTTGTGGTGGAGGCGTAAAACCGTGCTAAGTAGCTCCAATATTATATCACCGTGAACGACGATCAACACCAAAAAGGTTCGTGTAAAAAATGAAATAAAAAATGAAATATAAAACCAAACGAAAAGTAGACGATGAAACAATGTTGAACCAATCACTCTAAATGTAAAACATAGAAAACAATAACTAAGTTGTTCTAGAATCGCGCGCTGTGACGGTTTTTTGTATAGGAAAACTACGCGTAAAAACATTGAATCATACACGCACGTTGTAGCATGTTAACTCGCAAAATTAAATTTGACCAAAACATAATACAAAATTTTTTTATGGGTTAAAAGTGATTGTAACCAATCACTTTATATGTTTTGCATTTTAAAGATAAAAGAACAAAAATATAAGTACAACTCATCAAACTTTTGGTACAACCCTTGATGCCAATATATGTTAAGTACAACCCATAAAACATGTAATACAACCCTTGATGCCAACATATGTTTCAAATTGATATTATATAAATAACCCTGGTTAATTAATGCCTTCGACCAAGCATCCACCCATATATTGCAAGACTTTCCTATGATCACATTTAACTATTATTGGGTCGCACCCACCCCCACATCATATCCTTGCACGTAAACACAATATGTAACCATCAAGTCTACAAAGTGTTTCCTAAGTTACAAAAAACATATTAATCTAGTTCTTCTTGTAAGCCGATTTTAATTTTATAATTATCAATCAAGATGTACAACAAGTAATACAAACAAATCAAACAACACCCATCGAACTATATTCCAGTCGCAATGGTGGCAACAAGGCCGACCCACTAACAACACCAATCGGCCCATTACAAAGTCTTGATTGGATTTTTGTTATAGTTAAGGCCTGCGATACCCAATTGTGTGTGTGCCGAAGTTATTGTGTAGCCAAAGGGGTATGTAGGTGACCCATCATACGCGGCCCAAAGATACAAGTACACAATCCAATTCCGTTTACGTTTAGCATAGAATAAAACGTTTAACAAGTTTAACACAAGAGGAAGCGTTGGAGAGAAATAATGAGAAGTTAAGGTCACGAAACAAAGTGACACTAACCTAAAAGTTCGGGCTGTCACATCATCCCCAACTTGAAAGAAATTTCATCCCGAAATTTGACAAGTAAGCACAGTGAAATGAAGTGGTAAATCAAGATTGTTGCGGATTTTCCTCAAGTGCCACATCATGTCACACCCCGAAATATCAGAGCATTGGCGTGACTGGACTGGTATCTTCATTGCACAGCGGAAGCAAATAAGCTAAGTCTTTTAGAAAATGAACGCCACTAAGTACTCGACTCCACATGGTTCTCCTATTCCAACCGTGCCTTGTCTTAGAACTGTAACCTGAGAAAGAAACATGCGAAAAATCAACATAAAGTTGAGCGAGTTCATAGTTTGTTTGTAAAAGATTTGAAATAAATATTTTTTTAATAACCGGTTTCTGAAGTATTGTTGAGAAAACGAATTTAAAATCATTTTCTTGTCATGTTATACGGAAACTTTGTATGAAAACATGTTATGTATCTTGTATAATTCAAGTATTTCTGTATGTATCTTGTATAAATCAAGTATTTCTGTATGTATCTTGTATA
>JARYGA010029821.1:0-19818 GCA_030545235.1 Helianthus tuberosus
AAACATTTTACAAGGTTCATGACTATTTTTGTTAAACACTTCTTTTAAACTACAAGTCATGAATCCTGCATAAACAAAACCTATGTATCTCACAGGCATTTTTATGCCGACGTACCTATTTTTACATGTGTTTCAGGTGCTGATGCATGATGATGTTTGTGCTACACTTAGGCGGAGTCGGGCCTTAGTGACTTAAAAGATAGTTATTTATGTTATATTTAGTTTGAACTCAAAAACAATGTAAACTTAATTCAATAATACATAACTTTAATTACCAAGGTTGTTGAAACAATAATTATGTCGCCTCACTCCCCGGCGTTTCCGCCGCGGTTTCGTTGTTTTGACGCGGCCGGGGTGTGACAAATTGGAAGGTGAAGACTTGTAGCTCGATCATCATTTCATCTCACACACGCACTCGCACTCAATCAGCTTCGGTTAGTGCCTCATCTTGGTTATTTAGCAATAATATGTATTGTGACTATTGTTTAAGTATGATGAAAGTGTTTGTTTGATTGAATGGTGTTGTTTGTTGAATGATGCACATGTTCTTGTATAATATGCATACTTCTAGGTGATTAGGAGGGTTGAAGTGACTTGATGGTTGCCATGCTAGCTCGACATTTAAGTTGTGTGTTAAGTATTATAGAAATGAATGAATATTATGCAAACATGTTATCGTATGAATTTTTGATGATGATGCTGTTTTGATAATTCATTAACTAGGTGTAATATGTTTGAATAAACATGTGTGTTTATGGTAAAAACCCTAAATGAAGAACAGTTTGAAGATCATGAAAACATTTGAAAATTATGGTGTTTGATCCGTTTTGGTTAAGGTGGAATATTTGGAACATGTTTGTGCATTTTGATTGGTCAGTACATAAAATCATGATTGTGCAATATGATTGGATCATACAAGGTTGGTAAACATTCTAGAAAGATTCCATCAGAGGTTGCGAGTCGAGAGCAGGGGTTTCGTCAGTGGTCTCGACTCGGAAACTCCCAGCAGCTGTTACATCAGTGGTTTCGACAATAGTCTCGACTCAGCAAGTGATCCATCAGTGTTGCGACTCGAGACCACCAGTGGTTGCGAGTTAAAACACTGCCTTGTTGTGACACAAAAATGCACAACTCGAGACCTGTAGTTTCGACTCGAGACCACCCCTCAGCTGCACCATCAGTGGACGTCACTCGAAACCACCGTCTGTGACTACAACAATGGTTGCGACTCAAGACCACTTCTCAGTGGTTTCGACTCGAGACCGCTCATCAGTGGATTCAACTCAACAGTGGTTTCGATTGGGCTATGTTGGTTTAATGGACTGCTTTTGTGTGGACTAAGTGTTAACTGATTTCTGCTTAATTGCTAGCATGGTGGGACAGGCCCAATAACCTTGAATGCATGTATGCTATGTGCCTTTGCTAATGTTACCACGTGCTGTTACTGCTTAACTATTTAAAATGTTAGAACAGGCCCAATGACTTAAATGGATATTTGAGTGTTATGCATGCTATGTGTTAGATAGTGTGAGATATACGTGACTTGTTTGTACCCGAGCCTAACCCATACTGGTAACCATGTTAGGACGTGGTGACCAGCGTGCTTGACCAAGTAAACTGTCTGCCGAGCAACCCAAGGTGAGTTCACAACTTTTAAAGCATGCGTTCCCTGTGGTTGGGAAACGGAATTTAAGACAACGCTCTCCCCTTGTGAGGGATACAAACTACTTTTCTCCCCTTATGAGGGACGCTTAGTTAATTACTATTTATATTAGATGCAATTAGCATACTAAACAAAACTCTATCACTTAAGTCCCTACTTATTAATACCGATTAGTCGCTGGGGCCTGGTGAACGGGTTATTAGTTGATAGCGCTATTTAGGTCTCACCAACCTCACATCGTGCCCGTGTATGGGATCGGGAGTGAACTAATAGACTCTGGCAAACCGTCAGTGATGATAGACATTGACAAACGGGGCACTCTACGGAAACGTACGGTCGCAATGTATTCGGTATTGTACAGTTTAGTAGCTTACATATGGGGTAGCTCCCCATGGCATGGTATAAATGAGTAAATTAACTGTTGAAACAAGTTTTTGGAATTAAAAACTGGACAAACTCGTGAACTCGCCAACATTATGTTGATACCCTACTGCATGCTTTGCAGGTACCCAGTGACTCGGGAGCTTGCAGCTTGGGGATATGTAGTGGTCGTCTTAACCCGTGTGTTGGGTTCTATAATAAACTTGAACTATGAAATTTGTTTGAACTATTTTGGCTATGCTTCCGCTACTTACTTGAACTGTTATTTGAACTTAAAACTTTTGAACTTTAACTATGGTATTTACTAACCCTTAGGGTTGGTGAACATTCTTATTAATTAACTAAATGCTCAGTATAATTGGTGGCTGGATCCTGGTTAGTCACACGCCACGCGGTAGTACTCCGCATGTGGATCTGAGGCTGTGACAAACTGACTGATTGTAGGCCATTAAATGTTCACGTGAAATCTGTCCAATTATATTTTAAATTCACAAGATCAAGTGTCTGAATTCATGTGAGTATATTGATTCAAACTCTCGAGTGGCTATCCGATCCACAGAATATTAGTGTCGATCGTCGATTGGCTATCCGATCATTAGCAATTTGTGTATCAATCGTCGAGTGGCAATCCGTACGGATTGCCATCCGATCCTCTACATCCTTTCACACATTTCACTTGTTTTGCAATTCGTCGAACGGATTGCCATCCGATTCTAAACACTTTATTTGTTTGTTTAACAGGTCAAAGTGTCGGATAGCACATCGTCGGATCACCATCCGATCCACGGGATTTTTGGTCCAATCGTCGGATCACCATCCTATCCACTACAAGCTTGGTTTTTGTGAGTTGAGGTCAAATCGTCGGATAGCTATCCGATCGATTAACCATCCGACACTTTGCATTTAAATCATATCCGACACTTAAGCTTGGTGTCAACTATCGGATCACTATCCGATCCAGCTCATTACTTCTTAAAATCTCATCCGATCACGTGATAACTTTAATTTTTGTCTGATCCATACATTAGCGGCCCAATCTTAATTCTGTTGGAAATTTAATACATGGCAGGCTCATTAATGACAATATAATCGGTCCAATATTATCATAACAGTTGTTGGTTACATCTAAAACAATTCAAAGTTTATTAGTCAAACTGACATCAACCCATGTGAAGATTGCATGAAAATTAAGTCTTTGTTGGCCACTGTTGTAACCCATGTGAATCTTTAATTGTTCTCGGCCCAAGATACTCAGAATCAATTCACATGAACATATGACAGGTCCATGTAATTCAAAGTTTTGGTCCAATAAGAATTGAATATAAATTGAGATTGTCGGCCATTTTCTATTAATTCAAGTGAGTGGTGTCAAGTGTCGAGTGACACTTCGATCGAATCACGACTCGATCCAATTACATCAAGTGATTCAAAGGGTCAAAATATCGAGTGGCAATTCGAACGATTCACCATTCGATCCACGAGCATTTAATTCAGTTTTGTTAAGTTATTAACTATCGGATAGCAATCCGTTCGATTCGCCATCCGATCCAAGTGATCCAATTCAAAGTCATCCGATTGACTTTTTGTTGACTTCGTCCGATCAGCTACTCATCCGTTCAACTGAGTGTTCATTTTTTAAAGTGATCGTTTGCAGGTGATTCGAGGTGATAAACGAGACGATAAATTCAAGAAACGTTTCAAAGATGTCGGGAATCGGCGAAGAGTTTTATAACACGTTTTATAACGCGTTTACATTGGAAGAAATTCCAGTAACACCAAAGGATGCTACAACTGTGATATCTGAAAGTTTAAATCATGATAACGTATACAGAAATCATCTGAGACCACCAAAGCTCATGAATATCGAAGATTATCACTGGTTGTGTGAAAGATTTGTAAACTGGGTGCAAGCCTATGCGTATGAAAGTTGGATCATGTTAACAATAGGATATGAAAAACCAAGAAATGAAAAACATGAATTAATCACTCTTAAACAATTCACAGCTGATGATAAAAAGGAACATTCAAGTGAATTAAGAATGATAACTCTACTTCAACAATCTGTCAGAGAGGATATTTTCTCATTACTTCAACATGGTGAAACATCTAAGTCAATTTGGGAAGCGTTAAAGTTGAAAGCTGAAGGTGGGAAGGATATCAAGAAAAACAAGATACTGCTGTTGAAGAAGGAGTTTGACTTGTTTGGTTGCATGAAGAATGAAATAGTTCGTCAAATGATAGAATGGTTTTGCCATCTGAAGATTGAAATGGAAAGGTTTGGAATTAACAAAGACAGAGAAGAGATGGTGGATAAACTCGTCGAGGCATTGCCACATGAGGAAGATTGGAAAACCTATGTGATCGTTTTGAAAAATGATGATAAATTCGATGAGATGACGTTAGAGAGCTTGATTGAGAAAATAGAGGGACATGATTTGCTGCTACAAAAACAAAACAAGATGTCTAGCTCTAGTTATCAACAGAATGTCGATCTGTATTACCGCAGAGGAATGATAAAATACAATGTATCTCCAAAGATCAGAACTGCTTATAGTGCAGACAAGACTGGTGACTCGTCAAACAACTGTCACACCCAGGCTTTTGCGGAAGCGTGGTTTACTTGGTGTGACTTCTTAATACCATAGCATAATCATAACAATGCTATATGAAAATAAAACACATGATAGTCATCCATTCATTACGTTTTAAAAGTTACCACAACATTATTGTTTTAAAAGTCGACACATACAACAAGTCACAACCATTACAAATTAAAACGTGTTCAAATGACACCACAAAAGACTTGAAATAAAAACCATGGTTTAGAGACGTGTAACCCGTCCAGGCAAGGGTCACACCTCTTAAACCCGGATGACATCATTATTCACTACGCAGCTTGACATGATTGCACACACCGCCAGATCCACTAATTTCCTGAAATACATGTAGTTTGAAAAATCAACAAAAGTTGAGCGAGTTCATGTAAAAGTGATTATGTATAAACCTTTAAAGTATGTATAAAAGTCCCTGGTATGTAGCAGTAAGGAAAAAGAGATTACCAATGGGTTGCAAAGCCACTGGTATGTGTGAAAAAGGAGCAGGGAAACTCAAACCTAGCAAATTTGTTATCGGGCTTCGGCTGTAAGACACAGTCACCTCTATGGGCCGCCCCGGCCTCACGGGTGTGGGCTCGCTACACCCAAATAGATCTATCACTCTTGTGTCCCTTGGTCCTAACAACGAGGATTAATGGCCTCAAGTGTCACACCCCAACCAATGGCGGAAACATCGGGATGAGACGAAGTGTGAAGATTGCTAGAGACATCATAACGCTATTTGTGACGATAATTAAATAATTCCCATTTCATTTCATAACTTCAAATTGTCAACATTACATAAACTCAAATAACAACAAGTTCAAAAGAAATACATAACAACATAAGCAAAATTGATACAACATATTAAACCTAACGTCTATATGTGTATCTAGGCATCAACGCTACTTCTTTTCATAGCATCGTCATCATCAACCTGTAACATGTTTAAAATACAATTCAATGCAAAGGCAAAGGCGAGTATACAAGTTTGGTACATACATAGCAAAAGTTAAGTTTAAACAATTCCTCATAGCAAGCATGTGATTCAAGATAAACAATAAATTTGGCATGTGTCTAACAAATCAACCCAAAAGAGACGCGAGATGCTGCATGACATAACCACAAGTCTACGGGCGGGGCGTCAATCCTATAGCGCTACATATGTCACGGTTAGGCTCGTACGAAGTTAATGATAAGTTCAACACATAAAGTTTCACCCAAGTTTAAAGTATCAAGCAATCACGTATACAAGCATGTTATAGGAATGTTCATGTGTTTAAGCAAAATGTTCATGTGTAAGTTTTTGATAAGTAAACATGTTACACCCCAAAAGTGGTAAAAGTGAAAAGGGGAATACGAGTATACTCACGGTGGTTGCAAGCTTTCCTACTTGAAATCCCGCGAGTGAGTTGGTGGATGGATTAGTTTGGAGCACCTAGTCCTTCTACACGAGGAAACATAGGTGTGTGAGTTTGGCATTTAACAGAAGATTATGAATTTGGAGTTTTAACATAACATAAAGTAGAATAAAGTATGATACGAAAAGTAATCATCTTTAACTTAGTAACCCTTGTATGACACTATGTAACCAATATGGTTAGAATGTTTTCATGGGTAATATGCCCATTAGAATCATACTTGGTGTTTTAGGTCTTAGATGATATTCTACTACTTTAACATATAAACACAAGTTCAACATTAAAGGTTCGAATGAATGTATACATATATTTAGGTTAAGTATTATATGTTATTTTAGTCCAATAATTCAAGTAGGAGGTAGAGGATTAGAATCCTCATTTAGGCACCTCGAGTTATCATGGAAGTCATGTATGGGGTAGGAAGAACTAGCTTCCGTTTAGGAACCCCTTGAAGGTTCACCACTTCTCTTGATGTATAAACAACCAAGGAGGGTCACGAACTAGGATTAGTACAATAATATAAATAATCTAATCTACGAGAAATCATCAAATCATGTGAGGATTGTATGTAGGACAACCCAAGTTGTTCCATAATCACTCATTCATCAAGATCTAAGCTTGACATGATTTGTGGGTTAAATACCCTAACAAAACAGAAAGTATTTGAGGTTTAACCCTCTGATTTCAAGTGTCTCAACCTTGTTTTTAAGCCTAACCAACTGATGTGTGTAAAATGCAACATATAAATTACATCAAATAAGGTATAAAACTAACCCTTTTTAAGTACTAATATTGGAAAAAGAGTGTGTTTGTCTTCCTTTTGTATTTTCAGGATTAAATGAGCTCAAAAACACAAAAGAAGCAAACAGACAGCCGAATCCAACATAAATACAAGAAAAGGACATAAGTGGACTGCCCGACCCCTCAATGGCATCTTCCCAAGCAAAATAGAGAAGGCAGAAGGCTGAACACGCCCCGTGCTCAGCCAGCACGGGGCCATGCCCAAGAAGCAGCAGAAAAGACAAACCTATAGAAGCTTCTATTGCCCACCACGGGGACGTGTCCAGTGAACACGGGGGCGTGGCGAAAGTACTGCAGGCGCATTAATTGTAATTGCGAATTACAATTAATGAAGAGAGAGAGTGTCAGACAGGCACGGGGCCGTGTCCAGCGAACACGGGGGCGTGTCCAGGCTTCTGTTCAGCCTATAAATAGGAGTGCTTGGCTCAAGCTCAAACCATCCCTTGGCACACCACCTCTCTCACACTTCATCCACCACCCACCACCATCACAACACCATCATCCACCACCATCATCCATTGTCCATCATAGAGTGTGTGAGTCGTCTCGGTATCCAAGATTGATCGTAAGAGTTCTTGACAATCAAGGCCATGTTTGCCTAAAGTCTCTTACATCACTTGGTGAAGACAAAGTGTCTAGTATAATACTTTTTATTTCTAATCTTTTGCACTTTTTATTTGGTTTTGTATTAATGACTTTAATAACTAGTTACTTATGTTGAAGGTGATCTTTCCTTATCGTTTGTCCGTGGTGTCTTGGCATTATTTTACTGTCTGTATAAAATAAAGGATTTTCACCATTCATATCTCCACGGTCTATATGGAGGTATGTTGGCTACCTGGTCGGGGGTTAAGGGAACAGTTTGGTAAAGGTCTTGCCATTGTTCAGCGTTTAGAGGTCCTGCAATGGACCTGGGTTAAATTTAGTAGGACCTCCTTCAATACTTGACGGTATTGGATGGCGGGGGTCCAAACTCTTTGATCCCCTCATAAGTTAACTACTATTAATACTATAACCCGGCTATTTAGGACTGTATCCCTGCTGACTCAGACTACTTAGTCGAGGGTAACGTCTCCTCCAAAAGAGGGGCCTACCATAATATTGCATTAATAACTTAATTAATTATCTTCCAATAATCCACCCTTTTAGGATTGTATCCTTGCTGACTCAAACTACTGGGGTGAGGGTAACGTCACCTTCAAAAGAGGGGCCTACTACAATAACTAAGATAATCTCTTAATTATGTGCAAAAGTGCGGAAATAATCAAAGGTTACAATAACCAAGTGATTCATCTTGTCTATCTGTTTTTACTTTTTATTTTCAGCATTTTAGTTAGTTTTTATTTTTCTTAGTTTAAACCATTTTTCTAAACTTTTTATTTTGATTAGACGTTGAGGATAAACCGGTACTAAAAGCTCTTGTGTCCTTGGACGACCTCGGTATCTTACCAACACTATACTACGCTCACGATGGGTGCACTTGCCCATATGTGTGTCTAGTGTTAGTAAATATTGTGTTTTATAAATTTAAAACTTGACTAAAAAGTGTTAAAGGGGCTTAAAATATACACCTAATATATATAACACTTCACACGCATCAAGTTTTTGGCGCCGTTGCCGGGGACACAAGGATTTTAGGAAAGCTTAAAATCGACGGCCTAATCAGTTTTTCAAAACCTTTTCAAAACGGGCCCACATTTTTCTGCATTTTAGTTTAGTTTTGCATTTACAGTAGGTTGAACACGGGCCGTGCTCGCTGAACACAGGGCCGTGCTGCACATTTTCATAAAAACACCCAGTAACAGTAGCTTGAACACTGGCCGTGCTCACTGAACACGCCCCGTGCTCAACGAAATCAGTAAATTTAATTAAAACACCCAGATACAGATCCTGAACACGGGGCCGTGTCCACTGAACACGGGGCCGTGTCCAGCCTCTGTTTCCGATTTTATTTTTGTTTTCTGATCTCGAGACTTGGTTGTGGTCTGCTGAGTGATTCTTATGGATCAATACTCAGGAGGTTACAACTACACCTATGAGGAGGATGATTATAGGGGTAATTATTGCACTAATTGTCGTAACGCACGATCGGTTCAAAATAATCGCTCATATCAACCATCCAATTCATACACCTACTATGAGGAACCCAGGTACGAGCCATCAACTTCATACACATCCTATGAAGACCAAAGGTATGAACCTCCTCCCTCATACTCATATTTTGATGAACCAAGGTATGAGCCTTCTTACTCATACTTTGAGGAACCAAGATATGAGCCACCACCTTCATATGCTTATTATGAGGAACCATGGCGTGAACAACCCACCTCATATGAGTATTATGAAGAACAAAATTACGACCCTTATCCATCATATGCTTACAATGAAGAACAATGGTGTGAACCATCTACTTCATATGGGTATTATGAGGAACAAAGGATCGAACAACCGGATTCAAGCTTTGAAAATTCCGACTCTTTTTCTATAACCGAAGTAACCGAGAGGATATTAGAACACATTAGAGTTATCGATCGATGTATAAAAGAATCTCGCGCAAGGGAAGAGGAGTCCCGCGCAAGAGAAGAATTAAATAAGGAAAAGATAACCGAAAGTGTAAAAATGGAAGAACAAATAAGTGAAGAACCGACACATGAGTTAAACAACGAAAAAGGTGAGTCCGTTAACGATAAAATTCAAGAAGAGTCTAATTTTGAAGAAATTAATCTCTTGTCTCCTCCTTTCGAAAATCATTGTTTAGTACCCACTCATGCTAAGTTTTTAAAAGAGTTAAACACTAACACTAAAATTGACGAAACGGTAAGTGTTAAGTTAACTAATGATCAAACCTCGCTAATAAAAGAAGATCCATTTGAAATTAACATTACACCGGTTCCATGTTTCTTTCAAAATTCGTTTATTAGTAATGTCACGATTGATAAAGATCTTTGTGTTAACATAATGCCTAACTACATTTTCGAAAAATTAAGTATTAGTGATTTTTCTCCACTTCAAATACCCATTTTACTATCTAATCGGAGAATAATAAAATCAATCGGTGTAGTTGAGGAAGTCTTGGTTCAAACAAATCAAATGGTAATCCCAACCGACTTTGTCATCCTTGATGATGCTCCTCTAGTGTTGGGAAGACCATTTGTAAAAACTCACGAAGCTTTGAAAAACCGGAAGTTCAACAATCTACCTCTTCAATTAGGGGCATTTAAAAAGAGTGTCGATCTTGAGCGGTCAATGAAATATCCATTCGGCAATAATGACCCCCTAATTGAAGATGAGCCAGAACCACCCGATAAGGAGGGTCTAGCCAAGGACCCTTATAAACGTGGCGCACCACGGAGGCATTCCGCGGAACTATCCTTAGTTTAATTTAGATTAACTTTTATATTTTCTAGTTTAGTTTTAATTTTCAGGAATAAAACACACTCGGGATGGTGAATGATACTAAGGGAAGCTTGAACCAACTACCCATGCACAAAAACAGAGCCTCCCGACAATTTTTCTTTATTACAGCAAGTTCAGCACGGGGCCGTGTTCACCCCAACACACCCCGTGCCCAAGGTTCTGTAGAAAATGCCCAGTTCAGGTACCTGGACACGGGGCCGTGCTCACTGGACACGCCCCCGTGCCCAGCCTTCTGTTTACTTTTGGTACTGGCAGTCTGGACACTGGGCCGTGCTCAGCCAACACCACCCCGTGTTCAGCTACCCAGTACCATAAAATCTTGTTTTTAACCCACTTTTACACATTCAATCAACCTAAAAACTTATTTTTGGGACACATTGAGGACAATGTGTAATTTAAGTGTGGGGGGGATGCTAAAACCTTGAATCTTGCAAGTCCTAAATACAAGCCTTACACAAAACTCTATTGGAACCGCTAATCACCCCAAATTTTTTTCAAAAATTTTCATTTTTTTTACTTGTCTAGGTTTAACTCGGGAAATTCAAGTTCTCAAAAAGGTTATATTTTTACGAATTTACAACCGATAGCGTCGTGATAAAAAGAACCAACATAAGAAAATTATGAAAAGGCATGACAAGCTTAGTTAAAATTTGATTATATATACTTGATCACATAAAAACCCATTCCCACAAAAGTGAGTTTTGAGCCTTTATTGAGCATACAATTACATATCATTAGAACTAATTGCTCATTTTTCGTTTCTTGTGTGAATAGCCGCTTGGTTCTTACAACTCTAGAACTTGCCATGACGATACATTCCCGGTCCTTACCAACTTAAACCCGAGTAAGTAAATGATGGAGGCATTAGGACTAACCCTTTTTAATTTCTACACCATTATTTTTCTTTTTTTCTTACCACCTACCCAAAATCCCCCTAGTTAGCCCCTTTGAGTCACTAAAAATACACCTTTGGCCGAGTGTGAGTGATTTCTCCCGTGAGGTATGTGAACTTGTATATAAATGGAATTTTAAAAAGGCATGTTATGCCCAAATAAGTAATTTCTCCTATGAAACATTCTAAATAAATCATTACGAATAGGATTGTAAATAGATAAAAATAAAACCCAAAAGGATCTTGGATTCCCAACACTCTATGACAAGCCAAAACCTTCTCTTCTACCCATTCCATTTGGGAGTGTAAGCCACATATTAAAGAGTTTTGCTTGAGGACAAGCAAAAGTTCAAGTGTGGGGGTATTTGATGTGTGTAAAATGCAACATATAAATTACATCAAATAAGGCATAAAACTAACCTTTTTTAAGTACTAATATTGGAAAAAGAGTGTTTTTGTCTTCCTTTTGTATTTTCAGGACTAAATGAGCTCAAAAACACAAAAGAAGCAAAAAGACAGTTGAATCCAACATAAATACAAGAAAAGGACATAAGTGGACTGCCCGACCCCTCAACGGCATCTTCCCAAGCAAAATAGAGAAGGCAGAAGACTGAACACGCCCCGTGCTCAGCCAGCATGGGGTCGTGCCCAAGAAGCAGCAGAAAAGACAAACCTATAGAAGCTTCTATTGCCCACCACGGGGACGTGTCCAGTGAACACGGGGGCGTGGCGAAAGTACTGCAGGCGCATTAATTGTAATTGCGAATTACAATTAATGAAGAGAGAGAGTGTCAGACAGGCACGGGGCCGTGTCCAGCGAACACGGGGGCGTGTCCAGGCTTCTGTTCAGCCTATAAATAGGAGTGCTTGGCTCAAGCTCAAACCATCCCTTGGCACACCACCTCTCTCACACTTCATCCACCACCCACCACCATCACAACACCATCATCCACCACCATCATCCATTGTCCATCATAGAGTGTGTGAGTCGTCTCGGGATCCAAGATTGATCGTAAGAGTTCTTGACAATCGAGGCCATGTTTTCCTAAAGTCTCTTACATCACTTGGTGAAGACAAAGTGTCTAGTATAATACTTTTTATTTCTAATCTTTTGCACTTTTTATTTGGTTTTGTATTAATGACTTTAATAACTAGTTACTTATGTTGAAGGTGATCTTTCCTTATCGTTTGTCCGTGGTGTCTTGGCATTATTTTACTGTCTGTATAAAATAAAGGATTTTCACCATTCATATCTCCACGGTCTATATGGAGGTATGTTGGCTACCTGGTCGGGGGTTAAGGGAACGGTTTGGTAAAGGTCTTGCCATTGTTCAGCGTTTAGAGGTCCTGCAATGGACCTGGGTTAAATTTAGTAGGACCTCCTTCAATACTTGACGGTATTGGATGGCGGGGGTCCAAACTCTTTGATCCCCTCATAAGTTAACTACTATTAATACTATAACCCGGCTATTTAGGACTGTATCCCTGCTGAGTCAGACTACTTAGTCGAGGGTAACGTCACCTCCAAAAGAGGGGCCTGCCATAATATTGCATTAATAACTTAATTAATTATCTTCCAATAATCCACCCTTTTAGGATTGTATCCTTGCTGACTCAAACTACTGGGGTGAGGGTAACGTCACCTTCAAAAGAGGGGCCTACTACAATAACTAAGATAATCTCTTAATTATGTGCAAAAGTGCGGAAATAATCAAAGGTTACAATAACCAAGTGATTCATCTTGTCTATCTGTTTTTACTTTTTATTTTCAGCATTTTAGTTAGTTTTTATTTTTCTTAGTTTAAACCATTTTTCTAAACTTTTTATTTTGATTAGACGTTGAGGATAAACCGGTACTAAAAGCTCTTGTGTCCTTGGACGACCTCGGTATCTTACCAACACTATACTACGCTCACGATGGGTGCACTTGCCCATATGTGTGTCTAGTGTTAGTAAATATCGTGTTTTATAAATTTAAAACTTGACTAAAAAGTGTTAAAGGGGCTTAAAATATACACCTAATATATATAACACTTCACACGCATCACCAACCAAAAGAGAGGTTGTAAGCATTGGGACATAGGTATGAGATGTGTTAGACACAAGTTGGATAAGTTTAAACAAGTTTTTGAAGAACATAAAACAAAACAGAAAGTTTTTGGATCATTTCAGGGCATTTCCAGGTCTGATTTCTCCAAGGAGAAGTCAAGGAATCGAAGCCTATGATTATCCAAGCAAGTAGGAAGAAGAATCGAGTGATTTCGTTAAGAAATGAGCAAGTTATACTCACTTTAGTGCAAGGGTATGAATCTGCCCGAATTCTGAGTTTGCAAGTGATTTTGAGAGTGAATTTGTGAGATGATTTGAGTTGTGAAAGTGTAAAATGGTGAGGAGAAGGGTTGTATTTATAGTGGAAGAGGTTGGTGGTGATTGGAGGTGTTTGGAGGTGGATTAAAGGTGATTGGGTGAGTTTAAGTGTTGGGATTTTGTGCCAAATCGCGTCAATATGCAGCTGAGTTTATTTTCTGCGAACCTGATGGCCATGCGGCCCGCGTAACAGATCAGGGTAAGCTCAGGCGGGCTGCCCGGACTTACCTTTCCGTGTTTAAGTTTCAGATTTTACATTTAGGCCCCCCAATGTTTGTTACTTTGGTGATCTTAGGTCATTTTGGGACTATGTATGTCATAAAAACATAGTTTGAGATATAATTAAGTATGAGGAGTATAACCCAAGTATAATTATGTGTAAGAGCATCAAAGTCAAGTGTCGTTTACGTTCAAAACACGCGTTATGCATAAGTTTCATGTATTTACAAGTTTAGCACATTGTTTCCAAGAATTACGAATAAGTATCAATTGTTCCACGGAATTGAATGTATGAGCATATATAAAGTATGTATAATATGTAATTAACAAAATACGAGTTTCATTAATGATCCAAGTCTCGGTTTTCGTAACGATTACAAAGAAAGAACGATTACAAGAATACAAAGTTTCCAAAAATAGAAATACGAACAAAACTTTCTATAAATGCAAAGTACAAAAGAGCCGGGCGTTACAGTCTCCCCTCCTTTAGGAAATTTCGTCCCGAAATTTAGGAAGACGTAGGGAAAAGATGAGGATACTTCTCCTTCATATCACTTTCGAGTTCCCAAGTAAATTCAGCGCCACGTTTTCCTTCCCATCGAACCTTGATGATAGGAATTCGACTGCGCCTCAATTGTTTGGCTCCTCGGTCCATGATTTCGACCGGTTTTTCCACAAAGTGAAGTGTTTCGTTGACTTGTAAGTCTTCGAGAGGGACGTGTAGTCCTTCGTCAGCTAGACACCTCTTCAAATTGGATACGTGGAAGACAGGGTGTACATTGTTGAGTTCTTCAGGCAGGTCCAGTTTATATGCAACCTTGCCAATCCTTTCGAGAATTTTGAAAGGACCAACGTAGCGAGGTGCGAGTTTCCCTTTCTTGCCAAATCGAACCACGCCCTTCCAATGGGATACCTTGAGAAGCATGAAGTCACCTGTCTCGAATTCCATCGGTTTACGATCCTCATCGGCGTAGATCTTTTGTCGGTGCCTAGCTTTCAGTAAGTTGTCTCGAACCTGTAAAATCTTGTCCGTCGTCTCTTGTATGAGCTCGGGACCAGTGATTTGAGCGTCACCAATCTCGTGCCAACAAATAGGCGAACGGCACTTGCGACCATACAATGCTTCAAAAGGTGCCATTTTAATACTCGTGTGATAACTGTTATTGTACGAGAATTCGACCAAGGGCAAGTGTTTATCCCAGTTGCCACCAAAATCTATTACGCATGAACGAAGCATATCCTCTAAGGTTTGGATAGTACGCTCGGTTTGACCGTCTGTCCGAGGATGGAAGGCAGTACTAAGGTTAAGTTCAGTACCCATAGCAGATTGGAAAGTTTGCCAAAGGCGAGACGTAAAACGAGCGTCACGATCGGAAATGATGTCAACAGGAATACCATGGCGACAGATGATCTCATCAGTGTAGATTTTAGCCAATTTCGCGACTTTGAAATCTTCACGGATGGGAAGAAAGTGAGCTGACTTGGTTAATCGATCAACGATCACCCAAATACTGTCATGGCCAGAAGAAGTGCGGGGGAGCTTAGTGATAAAATCCATGGAAATGCTCTCCCATTTCCAGATAGGAATCCTTGGTTGTTCAAGTAAGCCAGAGGGACGTTGATGTTCAGCTTTCACCTTCGAACACGTGAGACATTTCGAGACGAAAGTGGCTATATCCTTCTTCATTCCAGGCCACCAATAGGACGTACGCATATCATGGTACATCTTGTCGGCACCAGGGTGAATAGAATACTTCGTATTATGTGCCTCCTTCATCAGGAACTTGCGAAGGTTATTGCGATTAGGAATCCAGATACGATCGAGATAGTATAAAATACCATCAGGTTTGGACACGAGACTGTTTTCAGCACCACATTGCATCTCGTTGTAGAGGTTACCCTCGTTAACAGATGAATATTGAGCTTCACGTATGCGACACTGAAGATCGTGGACGAGTTGGAAACAACGGATACTTTTGACATGAGTTTTACGACTAAGGGCGTCTGCTACTACGTTTGCTTTACCTGGGTGGTACTTGATTTCGCAGTCGTAGTCGTTTAACAGTTCCACCCAATGGCGTTGACGCATGTTCAGTTCTTTTTGATCGAAGATGTGTTGAAGGCTCCTATGGTCGGTGAAGACCACACACTTAGTACCATACAGATAGTGTCGCCAAATCTTCAACGCAAAAACAACTGCGCCAAGTTCAAGGTCGTGAGTAGTATAGTTTTTCTCATGTATTTTGAGTTGCCTTGACGCATAAGCGATGACCTTG
Organism: Helianthus tuberosus; assembly: GCA_030545235.1. Taxonomy (NCBI): domain Eukaryota; kingdom Viridiplantae; phylum Streptophyta; class Magnoliopsida; order Asterales; family Asteraceae; genus Helianthus; species Helianthus tuberosus. Next base: position 16,032 of record JARYGA010029821.1, read on the forward strand.
TCTCGTTGCATAAGCACACAACCAAGACCAAGGCGGGAAGCATCGCAATATACGACGAAGTCGTCGTTTCCATCAGGAAGTGTGAGGATAGGAGCATTGCATAGCATGTCCTTGAGCGTTTGAAAAGACTCCTCTTGCTCGGGACCCCAAACAAAAGGTTTCTCTTTTTGAGTCAAAGAGGTCAAAGGGACGGCGATCTTCGAAAAGTTGGAGATGAAGCGACGATAGTAACCAGCAAGACCAAGAAACGAACGAATTTCGGATGGAGATTTAGGTGTGATCCAATTCTTCACAGCTTCGATTTTAGCGGGGTCAACGTGAATACCAAGTTCGTTGACAGTATGACCAAGGAATTGAACCTCTTTTAACCAAAATTCACACTTGGAGAATTTGGCGTAAAGACGTTCAGCACGAAGAAGTTCGAGGATAAGACGCAAGTGTTGTTTAGGCTCTTCTTGTGTCTTGGAATAGATGAGAATATCGTCAATGAAAACGATCACGAAACGGTCCAAATACGCTTTGCACACGCGGTTCATCAAGTCCATGAATACAGCAGGTGCGTTGGTCAAGCCAAAGGGCATGACCACGAATTCGTAGTGACCATAACGTGTACAGAAGGCGGTCTTAGGCACATCTTCCTCGAGAACTCGAAGTTGATGATACCTAGAACGAAGATAGATTTTTGAAAAGCAGGTCGCGCCTTGCAACTGGTCGAAGAGATCATCGATGCGTGGAAGAGGGTATCGGTTCTTGATGGTGAGCTTGTTGAGTTCGCGATAGTCAATACACATTCGGAATGATCCATCTTTCTTTTTGACGAACAAAACAGGAGCGCCCCAAGGAGAAGTACTAGGGCGTATAAAGCCTTTATCAAGAAGCTCTTGGAGTTGACTCGAGAGTTCTTGCATCTCAGAGGGTGCTAAGCGGTAAGGAGATTTAGCGACAGGCGTTGCGCCGGGCACTAAATCGATTCGAAAGTCGACAGAACGAGCAGGAGGCGGACCAGGAAGATCGTCAGGGAATACATCAGGGAAGTCACGTACAACGGGAACGTCACTTATGCTTGGGCCTTTGTCCCTCTTTTCCACAATGTGGGCGAGAAAGGCGAAGGTACCCTTGCGTAAGCATTTGTTTGCTTTGATACACGACATAAGCTTAAGGCCTTGAGAAGGCTTTTCACCATAGACGTGTAGGGAGTCACCGTTTGGAAGAGGTAGGCGAATAAACTTCTCAGAACAGACAACTTCAGCACGAACTCGCCTAAGCCAGTCCATACCTACTATGACGTCGAAACTACCCATTTGCATAGGTATGAGATCAATTGAAAACGTATGATCGTTAAGGATTAAAGAACAATTGGAGAGAACGGAATCAACAGCGACGGTTTTACCATTTGCGACTTCGACGGCGAAAGATTTTGGCAACTTAGAGCGTTTACACTTGAGCAAAGACTCGAATTCTAATGATACAAAACTTTTATCGGCGCCAGTATCAAATAGGCATGAAGCATAAACATGGTTAACAAGAAACGTACCAGTAATGACGTCGTTCGCGTTTTGAGCCTGAGCAGTAGTGAGAAGAAAAGCTCGACCTCGAGCGGGTTGTAGAGCCTGTTGCTGCTGCTGTTGCTGTGGTTGTTGCTGTGGCTGTGGTTGTTGCTGTCGAGGCTGTTGCGGTTGGTAACGTTGAGGACAGACGTTGGCCAAATGGTTGATATCACCACACTTGAAACATGCTCGCACAGGAGCGACTTGATTTGGAGCTAAAAGGGCTTGGTTTTGATAGGCCTGTGGCGGGATGCGGCAGTATGGAGAAGTATGCCCAGTTCGGCCACACTTGTCGCACTTTCGACACTGAGCGTTTGGAGGGTGATGGTAGTGGCATTTACCACACTTAGGTTGCGTTCCAATGTAGTTTCTGCGCGGCGTTTCCTCGTTGGCAATAGCAGGCATGGTTTGTAGGGGTTGTGGGTTTGGCGGAGTGACAACCGCATAATTTTGGCTTGAAGCCTTCCGCTTCTTGCCCTGGTTTTTCTTGGACGATTGGGAGGGTAAGGGTTCATCAGTAGTGGTGTCAATTGTAGCTTGGCGTGCACTCTTCGTTGAATCCTTGTCAAAGGTTCCATGAAGAACGCAGTTGTTGTTAAGTTCGGTGGCTATACGAAAAGCATCTTCAAGGGTTTGGGGGTTGGCGGAGGCAAGGTGGTTAGTCAGGGAAGGTGCAACACAACGAACGAATTTGGCTATGGTCTTGGGGACGGTCTCAATTTGTCCAGGACATAGGACACTGAGTTGTTTAAAGCGCGTAATCAGGCCATCCATGTCACTCCCTTTCTGAGTAAGGTTCCAAAATTCGTTCTCCAATTTTTGGAGTTCGTGAGGAGGACAGAAGTGGTCTTTCATAAGCTGTTTGAAATCGCCCCAAGGCATAGCATGTGCAACCTCGTTTCCCCTCTTGTTGCGTTCTGTCGTCCACCATTCGAGTGCCTTTTCACGAAACACCCCAGTTGCATTCAAGGTTCTTAGTTCATCAGGGCAGCCACTTTACAAGAAGGTAAGCTCGATGGCATCAAACCAGTTCATCATGGCGGTAGCGCCATTCTTGCCGGTAAACTCTAAGGGTTTACAAGCCATGAATTGCTTAAACCGGAAGGTCGATTTGGGTTTGTCTGCCTTTGAGTCGACAGAGCCATGCGGTGAATCGGGGTTTGGCTGAATCTTGCTAACAATGTCGGGTAGGACCTTAGCAAATTGCTTGGCCATGAATCTCATGCAATCCTTTTGTGACATGGTGTTGGAAGTCGAACCCTTCTTTGACTTGGTTTTCTTTGATGCACCGCTGGACGACATCTAAGGATGGAAAGAGAAGGAAAGGATGAGACTTGATCATAATTTTAAAACAAGGTTTTTGCATGTAAAAACAAGTAAGTGTTCATGTATCATGTAAAGTTCACATAAACCATAAGTTTCCAACATGTATTCAACAAGTATAACACGTATGATTTGCGTAAAGGGGTATAAATTTGGTTTGTTCACGAGAATTATTATTGTTTTTGGTTGCGATGACGTGCGAAACGAGTTTAAAAGTTTGAAATGAAGAACGTTCAAGTATAAAATCACATATAAATTGAGATACATAAAAGAGAGGCTCAATAAAACATAGGATTGTTTCGGGTAGAGAAACGTCGACAATTCCAAAGTGAATCGAAAGTCCTTTCAAATTAGAGGAACGTGCTTTTGCCTATAGGTAAGATACTCTCGTCGAGAAGCGATTAACGGTATCTTACCCTTCCAGTTACTACACGTCTCTAATCGATTGAAACAATCGAAACTTTGGCGAGATCGAAAATCAAGGAATGGGACTTAATCGACAAGGTGCGGGTTTCACCCCTAACTTGACGATTTCGTACCCTAATGTGGTTGGTACTTGTCGGGTTAAAATATAATTTCGACACTTTGACAAGGGTCCACTAGAGTTTGAATTGGAAATTTTGCCATTAAGTTGTGGATTTCACTCCTAGCTTAATGACGTAATTTCGTGCAAAATAGTTTAAGGTAGAATGAGAGTCGTTTACCAAATTGTGGGTTTCACGCCTATTTTGGTAAAGTTGTCTCGTTTATGTTACAAGAGTATACAAATAAACCAAAGTGTGTTTGTGTTAGCCTTAGGAAAGGCATGTAAATTTAACAACAAGAAGTGTAGCTAGGAAGCATGTAAGGTAGAGTACAAAAGTTTTAAACAACAAATAAGAGGCAAAGTTCCTAAAACAATAGACTAGGGCAAAAGC